>ML372430.1:92041-240700 GCA_005239525.1 Nicotiana knightiana
TGGATGTTTGAATCATTTTCCTGAGAATTTTCTTGATGTTTTTGTTTGCTGCTTCAACGGCACCATTGGCTTTGGGCCGGTAAGGGGTGGAGTTGCGGTGTGTGATTTGAAACTGTTCACATACCTCCCTCATCAAGTTACTGTTCAGATTCGCAGCATTGTCGGTAATGATAGTTTATGGGATACCAAAATGACAGATGATATTAGAATGCACGAAATCCACCACCGCTTTCTTAGTGACAGCTTTGAACGTGACTGCCTCGACCCATTTTGTGAAATAGTCGATAGCAACCAAGATGAATCTGTGCCCGTTTAAGGCCCTTGGCTCGATTGGTCCAATGCCACCCATTCCCCAGGCAACAAACAGTCAGGATGCCGACATAGGATGGAGTTCTGATGGTGGTGCATGGATTAAGTCGCCATGTATTTGACACTTATGGAACTTCCGGACGAAACCGAAATAATCTTTCTCCATGGTCATCCAATAATATCCAGCCCGCAAGATTTTCTTTGCGAGGGAGTACCGATTGATGTGGGGACCACATAATCCTGAATGCACCTCGCTCATAATCCTTTTGGCTTCTTTGGCGTCTACGCATCTTAATAGATTTAGATCGGGAGTCCTTTTATACAGTACTTTCCCACTTAGGAAGAAACTGTTGGCGAGCCTTCGGATGGTTCTCTTTTGGTCTTCGTTGGCCTGCTCTGGATATTCTTTTGTCTTCAAGAATCTTTTAATATCATGATACCATGGTTGCACGTCGGGTTATACTTTGACCGTGTTGCAATAACCATGTTTTTCCTTGATTTGGATCTCCAACGGGTCTATCTGAACATTACCCGGATATGGCAGCATTGCAGCTAGGGTGGCCAGCGCATCGGCTAACTCATTGTGGCACTGAGGAATATATCGGAACTCGACAGCTTTGAATCGCTTTCTAAGATCCTCCACATGTTGTCTGTAGGGAAGAAGCTTAACATCTCGAGTTTCCCACTCTCCCTGAGCCTGCTTGATGATCAAATCGGAGTCCCCCATGATCAACAACGCTTCTACATCCATGTCAATGGCCATGTTCATGCCCATTATACAAGCTTCATATTCAGAAGTATTGTTTGTGCACAAGAAACGGAGGCGGGCCGTGGCAGGGTAATGTTGTCCTGTGGGTGAAATCAAGGTTGCCCCTATCCCAATACCTTTTGCATTGGCTGCTCCGTCGAAGAACATTTTCCAGGTGTCAGTGCCTTCCGAGATTACTTCGAAGAAAATAAGTGCTCAAAGGTTGGTATTCATCATCAACCGGATTCTAAGCTAGATGATCGGCCAAGGCTTGAGCTTTCATGGCTGTGTGGGTGACATAGACAATATCGAACTCTGTGAGCAAGATTTTCCATTTTGCTAATCTCCCGGTAGGCATTGGATTTTGGAATATGTACTTCAAAGGATCCAACCTAGTGATGAGGTAGGTGGTATAAGCCAACAAATAATGTCGGAGCTTCTGAGCAACCCAAATTAGAGCGCAACAAGTTCTTTCCAACAGAGTATACTTGGCTTCGTAGCTTGTGAACTTCTTGCTCAAGTAATATATGGCCTGCTCTTTCTTCCCGGTTGCGTCATGTTGCCCGAGAACACACCCAAAGGAATTTTCCAACACTGTCAGGTATAAGAACAAAGGTCTCCTTGGTTCTGGTGGGACTAGCACTGGCAGATTCGACAGATATTCTTTGATCTTGTCGAAAATGTCCTAGCATTCGTCTGTCCATTTGATGGCTGCATCTTTCTTCAACAGCTTGAATATAGGCTCACATGTGGATGTCAACTGAGCGATGAACCTGCTAATGTAAATCAACCTACCCAGCAGACTCATGACCTCCTTCTTGGTTCTTGGAGGTGGGAGATCCCGAATAGACTTTATCTTCGTCGGGTCCAGCTCGATATCCCATCGACTGACTATAAATCCCAGTAATTTTCTAGATGGAACTCCGAAAGCGCACTTGGCTAGGTTTAATTTCAGATCATATTTACGCAGGCGTTCGAAGAATTTCCTCAAATGCTGCACATGGTCACCTTGGGTCCTGGATTTAATGATCACATCATCCACGTACACCTCAATCTCCTAATGCATCATGTCATGGAGTATGGAGGTCATGGCCCTCATATAAGTTGCCCCAACGTTCTTTAAACCAAATGGCATGGCCCGATAACAGTAGGTTCCCCAGGGTGTAGTGAAGGCTGTCTTTTCTGCATCCTCTTCATCCATCAACACCTGGTGATATCCGGCATAGCAATCGACAAAAGACTACCTCATGTTTGGCACAATTGTCAACTAGGATATGTATGTTTGGCAGTGGAAAATTATCTTTAGGACTCGCTTTATTCAGATCTCGGTAGTCGACACATACTCGGAATTTTCCGTCCTTCTTAGGTACTGGAACCACATTGGCCAGCCAGGTGGTGTATTGGACCACTCGGATTACTACAACTTTTAGTTGTTTAGCGACCTCTTCTTTAATCTTGTCAGTCATGTCTGTTTTAAATTTCCTCTATTTTTGTTGGACAGGTGGATAACCGGGGTAGGTTGGCAATTTGTGTACCACCAAGTCCACACTTAGTCCGGGCATGTCGTCATAGGACCAAGCAAACACGTCTTTGAACTCAAATAGGAGTTGAAACGTTTCTTGAATCTCCTCAGCATTACCCAAGTTAACGTGTTCTGTTTCGTTTAAGTTTGGTTTAGGCTTATTCTCGAATTGTTCTAATTCTCGATTTATTTCCCTAAAAGCCTCTTCTTCATCATATTCCGGTTCTTGATTCATTATTTCGAGTTTAGACGGCGTATTAATATCTGAGCATGAAGTCCGCAAGCATGTCATGTTTTTTAAGGCCGCATTATTAGGACTGAAAAAATAAGAAAAGTAAACAAAAATCAGAAATAATATAGACGATGAAATTTTGATTTCATTTCATTGAATTTGAACATAGGAGGGTTTACATCGGAATTCAAAAGGCAAGAAATTAAAAAAAACTTGAGTTACACCCTGAAATAACTCATAGTGCAGAAAAGATTGCAAAAGCTGAACTACCGGGACTCCCTCCTGACAGAGAATGGAGTAGCCTTCTAGTTTTGCAACTTGGCGTCGGGCCCCATATACTGCACTTCAGAAGTGCTAGAGCCTTCTCCTAGTTGGACCATATGAACCTCATACAACATTTGTCTCATTGCTCCGCAGATTTCTTCGATTTCTTCGGCCGTGAAAGCCTCCTTCTCTTCCTCCACGTATTTTGGCTTGACGAATGATTTGGTGATGTGCGGGATTAGCTAAGGCAATACCCAACCATTTTTCTTACGTTGGTCAGCCCATTGTTCATCGTCGGGATTAGCTTGAAACCCTATGCCGAAGAACTTCTTACTGGTAGGCAAGGTGATAGGTTCTTTAATGCCTTGCAAGGACACTCCAATCCCCTTTCCAGGTGTGTACCCATGTTTAATCATGTCGCTAGCGACCATAATTGATGCGTTTGATAGGAAGGGTTGAGGGCATGGAGTTCCTTCTTCATGTTGGTCCGCAACCACAATCTCGAAGGCCTGGTAGACTATGTGCTCGCTGCCTTCTCTTGCTTCCAGGCATGGGACTGATGGGTCCCTGTAAATAGATTGCTCGTCCTCTCCATGGACCACAATTTCCTGGTCTTCATACTCAAACTTAATCATCTGGTGGAGAGTAGATGGCACTACCCCTGCTGCATGGATACAAGGCCTTCCTAGGAGATAATTGTAGGAAGTATCCATATCCATGACCTGGAATGTCACTTCAAAATCTACAGGGCCGATTGTCAAGACCAAATCAATCTCCCCGATTGTGTCTCTCTTGATGCCATCGAATGCGCGGACGCACACATTGTTGGGCCTAATTCTCTCAGTCCCGATCTCCATTCTTTGTAGGGTCGAGAGAGGGCAAATATCAACCCCAGATCCGCCGTCCATCATAACTCTTTTCACATAGTACCCTTCACATTTAATAGTTAGGTGGAGAGCTTTGTTGTGGGCAATCCCTTCTGGAGGCAAGTCATTTTTGCTAAATGAGATCCGGTTGACTTCGAAAAATCGTTCCGCCATTCTTTCCATTTGATCGACTGTGCTTTCGGCCGGAACATATGCTTCATTAATTGTTTTGATCAGGATTTTCTGATGCTCGTTTGAACTTATCAGCAAGGATAGAAGTGAGCCCTGAGTGGGGGACCTTCTGAGCTGCCCAATTATGGAGTATTCAGAGGTTTTCATATTTTTGAAGAATTCTTCTGCCTCTCCGGCTCTGATCGGCCTTTTAGGCGGAAAGCGTTTCAGCTTGTTTTTGTTTAGTTCTTCCAGGTTGAGGTATTTCTCTGATCAGTTTATCTCACTTGTTTCCCCAGTAATTTCTTTTCCTTTGTATGTCACCACCGTCTTGTTGTAATTCCAGGGGACGACAATAGTATTCTTCACGGGAGTCTGCGACACGCGGCTAATAACCACGGGCTCATTCAACCTTGATGAAATTATTTTCCCCTGCGCCACATACGTCCCTTTCGGTACGTACATTTTTGGACCGTTTATCGTTGCTTTGTTGAATTATAACCTTCTGGGAGGACTCAACACCCTTTGTTCCCTCCTGGGTGCTTTGGGGACGTAAAGAACAGTGTCTTTAGGGGGTCCCATATTTGTCTTGGCTTCAGCCTTAGCCGTGACCTGGGGGACGGGGTTACTCTTCTTCATTTCTTTGACTGGTTTGGGTGCCGCCTTGAGATTTCTTTCCACATCTGCGATGGCGATGATGTCCTTTAGAGCTGGATCAAAATCCTGGTCCTCGCAAATCATGCCGATGACGGGCCCATTATTGTGAGTGGGCAATGGATTGTTCGTCACATTGGGAGCTTCTTCGTCCCTTAACACCACTTTCTTTTGGTCTATAAGGTTTTTCACGGCTCTTTTGAGGGTCCAACACTCCTCCGTGTTGTGCCCTCTTGCTCCGTAATGGTAGGCACAATTGGTTCCCGACTTGTATGATGCTGATGCTGGGTTTTGCCTGGTCGGAGGTACGGGCTGTAGAAGCCCCATCTGGACTAATTTTGGGAAGAGGCTTGAATACGGCTCACCGATAGGAGTGAAGTTGAGTCTCCTCGGTGGTTCACGGGGGTAGGTATTGTACGGATAGTTTTTTTGGGGAGGGCGTGGATTATATGGAGCTGGGGGAAGATGGTTATTTCTCCGGGGTAGAGCTCTGTTCTGGTTATATTCTTGTTGCGGCCTGGGATGCGGCTGAGCGTTCATTACCGCATAAGGAAAAGGAGGGTAGCATAAGCTGCGTCTTGATGAGGATAGTAATGTTGGGAAGCTTTGGGAAATGGAAGTGGGTATTGCCGAGACTTCCTGACATCGTAAACCATCATGGCCCCTTCTTCTTTCTTCTTTCTGTTGGCTGCACTCCCGGATCCGCTTTGGATGGCCTGAGAGGTTGCTCTTATGGCAGATTGGCTCAGAATACGACCGGTTTTTAGACCATTCTCCACCATTTCTCCAATTTTGATTTCTTGCGCAAATGGTTTGCCCATGGAGGACATCATATTTTGGAAGTAATCAGCTTCCTGTGCTTGTAAAAAGACACAGACCATTTCAACCTCATCCATCGGAGGTTTGACCCTGGAGGCCTGTTCGCGCCATTTAATGGCATACTCTCTGAAACTTTCTGAGGATTTCTTTTTGAGATTGGATAGAGTTCCTATCTGGAGCGATGTCCACATTGTATTGGAATTGCCGAACAAAGTCCCGTGCCAGGTCATCCCATATGTGCCAGCGGGATATATCCTGGTCCATGTAGCATTCCGATGCAATCCCTGTCAAGCTTTCTCCAAAATAGGCCATGAGAAGTTTCTCTTTCCCACCTGCTCCCCGGAGCTGGTTGCAGTACCTTTTTAGATGAGATATGGGGTCCCCATGTCCGTCATATTTTTCGAACTTGAGGGTTTTAAACCTTAGAGGCAAGTGGGCGTGCGGGAACATGCACAAGTCTGCATAGGAGATGCTTTTCTTCCCACTCAGTCCCTATATATTCTTGAGTCCCTCCTCAATACTCTTCATTTTTCGAGCCATTTCTTCGTGCTCAGGGCTTTTCTTATCTTGTCTCAAAGTGAACTCAGACTGAGGTTGTTGGGGGTATGCATTGGGAGTAACATGAGTGGTATCCAGATGGACGGACGGTGTTTGGAATGTGAATGCTGGCGGCTCAAAACTTGGCCCAGAGATAGTCGGTGGAGCCGTGGTAGAGATTGATGGTGCGGTGAAGATGTTGGAAGACACACCAGAAAATAGGGCCTGGGGGCGAATCTCAGAAGGTCTTCTGGCAAAGTGAGTCGACATAGTTGGATATCCAAACGACGTGGCTGGGTAACTTATGGGGATGTTGGATGTCCCGCCTGCCCTGGGAATTATCTCTGGGAGACCCGGGATGGTACTGGGTGGTTCCCTACCATTGCACCATGCGTCCCACATTTCCAGCATGCGGCAATGCAGAGTCCTGTTCTCTTCAGCTATTGCTGACTCAGATGTTGGGATGGCTGGATTCAGGTCTTCCACGAAAGAGTTGACGATTGATAACTGACTTTCGGATGTCATTTCTGTGCTCCCTTTTGATCTAGTGAAGTAAGGATGGGAAGCCAGGTTACCGCAAAACCAACCACCTAAAAACACCTTTAGAGATTGAAACAACAAAACGTTAGGTTGAAGCATTTATCTCATAGGGAATCGCACATTTGGGGTATGCAATGCATCTAGGCAACTAAATGATTTCTATATATTTTGCAAAAGTTGTGTATTTCATCCCGGCTTTATTTCTCGGTTTTGAACTTTTCCCTTTTTTTATCATTCTTGTCCTTCATTTTTTATTATTTCCGCTCTTTTATTCCTTACTTAGTTTCCTTTCTTAAGGTTATGATAAAATCCTATGTGGATTGCCTACGTATCACGGCACCGCATGAATCAGATCATCACATAGTTCATGGATAAATAAATATTTTTTCTAAAACTTTCATTCATTAAAAATACTTCCAATTACAAAAAAAATTTTAGCCTACTTTTGGAAATTACAAAACAGACTCAACACATACTTTTCTTGGAAATGTAAAATCTACAAAGGACTTAGATAAGACTGTGACAGGAAAACAAAATACAGACTCGTGAAAACATCAAGAATACATTAGTGCTTCCAATGCTCCAGGGACTTGCGGGACATCATTCGGCCTTCCATGGGCCTGCGTACCATATCTTGTTGGAGGCGGCATAGGTCATCCATTATCTTGTGGACAAAGATCATTACCGCTGAGAAGAAGGTGGTCCGAGTCATGTCTTCGCATTCCTGGCATTTGGTGACAATGTAATCGACTATATCTCGGACTCTTTGCCTGATGACACCTTTTTCCTGAAGTAGACGCCCGATTTCCGACTCTGCTCTTGCCATTGTTGCAATTCGTCTTCCAGCTGAGATATCATGGCGTAACATTGTTCCCTTTCTGCTTTAAATCTTTTTGCTTGCTTGGCCGTTTCATTTTCGAAGGTGGCCATCCTTTCTTTTAATCCCGTAACTTCTTGGTCATGCTTTCTTTTCATTTTTTGCACGAATTCTGCTCTTTCTTCTGAATTCTTTGCCAATTTTTCTTGCACCTGGGTCAAATCCTCTTCGGCTCTGTCCAGGTCATCACCATAGCTACACAACTTTTGCCAGGAGCTGGTGATGAGTCTTCGTTGGCTCTACTTCTCTCAGGGTTTTCAATGGCTATCCTCATTTACTGGATTTGAGCCCGAAGGGCCTCATTTTTTTTGTTCAACCGGTTTCTTTCCCCTTCGGCTGCAGCAGTTTGTAAAGTGTTTTCAAATTTGAGCTCCCTGATCTGGGCCTCCAGTTTACTTATTGTAGCCCGGTAGTTGTTTTCCTTCTCTAACAAAAACCATTGTTCTTGCGCCTGCTCAGTAAAATGCTGTACGTGAGGTCTTTTCGCAGGTTGCTCTGGTTCTTGGTGCTCTCTTCCTATTCTGCCATACCAAGAAGTGTAGGCGGGCTCCACTTCCCCCTTGGATAAATTTCTCACCCGAGTCTGAGGTTCTAAAAATCTGCAATGGTTCCAGATTTGACGGACCCTGCCTTCAGGAAATGCAACTCTTGGACATAACTCAATGGCTTGTTGGCTTACGTCCTCATCACGTGGAACACCCTGTTGTCTTCCCAACTGCCATAAGAGCCGATGTGGGGCATATGGCTGAATGCTTCGCAGACCCATTAATAAAAGATAGCACACCTCATCAGACATATTGATAACCTCGCCGACAGGGAGCCACCCAAATGTCCACTCGATTCGGTCGGCAGTCAATGAACTCAAATATGAGTGCCAGGCCTCTGTGCCGTCAGGAAATTTGTGGCCCTCTACCCGAGTACCATGTTCTTTGATACAATTCAAATCGGTTAAGCCGTAGTTCATGTAGACTGGGTGGTGACAGAGGTGCTCGATCATCCAAATTTGTAGGAGCAGATTGCACCCTTCAAAGAATTTACCTCCATACTGGCAAATCGTCAAAGCACGGTAAATCTCAGCTAAAACCAATGGTATAAGGGTGCCATTGGACTTTTTTATCATGAAATCCGCCATCCCTACTAGTCCGATATCTATGAGTCCGTCACTCTTTGGGCAGATCAAGGTGCCCAGGAATTCTACCACGAAAGCTATCCCCCGGCGGACTTCCCAGTTAGCCTGGTCTTTGTGAGTTAGACCAGTGTTGTCAGCTTCATAACCCCGGGGATCTCCATAACGTTTGTACAAAAAATAGAAAGTGCAGAACCCTTCGGATAGGTATGGGTCTTGGACGTCCCGACTAATGTTCAAAATATCCAAGAACTTATATGGAGTTACCTCCCTGGGTGCCACCGGATACCGAATTCTAAGATTGTCATTGAGACCAGCATACCCCGCTATTTCCTCTTGCGTGGGTGTCAACTCAAAGTCTGAAAAGTGGAACACGTTGTGGGCGGGATCCCAAAACGATACTATAGCTTCGACGATGTCCTGCCCTGGCTTGATTTTTAGGAGACCAGTAAGTCCGCCCAAAGCTTTCACAGCAGACTTTCTACTAACTTACCCCAAGTCGCTCCACCACATATGGAGTCCTAAAGGAATTTCCTCGATGGCCCTGAAGGGAATGTTTTCAACTGTATTCATCCTGCACATTTGTTTTGATTAAAAACCACAAAAAATTTAACCGAATGAAAAAGTGTTATTTTTGCAAAGGGTTTTGTAATAAAAAAAATGGACCATCTTTGCGAATACGACCCTTCAATACTTCGGTAGGAAGTTTTTTAAGGCTATGTTCGCTAATTGGGACAAAATTTAAAGCACATGCGGCTACTTTTGCAAAAATAGTCTTCCGGTGCCCCGTTTGGGCAATCTGGCTATTTATGCAAGAATGACGTCACCTAATTTTATTTAGGACTATATCTTTTGATTTTGAAAAATAAGGTTGGACCCGATGAGGGTTGTCTACGTATCCCACACCGGTGAGAATCAAACAAGGCGTAGTTCGGAAAAAATCTTGATTGGTTAAAAATATACATCTACTTACTTTGTTTTGGAATTTTCATAAAATTTTTGGCATAGTTTCAGGATACGGGGATTTTCAAAATAAGGTGAATTTTCTATTCTACCTCACTCTTGGTTTTTTTCTGTTTGTTTTTATTTTTAGCCGGTCAACACACAAGCCGAAATAAATAAATGCATACGTAGCAGGTAAGATGCATCAGGATAGTCTTTTATTTTGGGGTACACCTATCCTAAACGGACCCAACCCCTGTGTTGAGCCCCCTAAGTCAAATGCACATGATGCAAATAAGCATTCCTACTAGGGATCCGGCATGAGGCTATGTTATACTAGGTTTATATCCTGGGGTTTTGTTCTAGACCAGGCTTACCCGAGCGGACAACTCGAGCCTAGGTCGGGGCAGCGTACCGGGAATACAGAAGCTTCACCGGCTTTGCAACTTGTCCATACCTCGTTCTAAAATTTGGATGACTCTAACAGAAAAGAGTCACACGAAGTGCACACTTCCCAGATGATTCAGAAGACTCAGATAGAAGAAGGGTTTCGGCACAGTTTATATGCAATTCAGATAAATATCAAAGCGGTAAAATATGGCAATTAGCACGTTAGGTTTAAACACGTAAAATCAGATAACGAAAGCCAAAACATAACAGTTATATAAACTCGAATTCTTGAACCCTGAACCAGAGATTCTGGGTTCGGTCCTCAGCAGGGTCGCCAGAGCTGTCACACCTGCTTTTTCACTACCCCGGATTAATGAAGGGGTAATAAGGGAGTTTTTCCAATTAAAGTAACATTATTCGAATTTGGTATTTTATTATTGTATTTCAGAGTCGCCACCCGGATTTTGACGATGCTTCGGGACACTGTTTTATTTTAAAATACCAAACCGAAATTTTGACTCTGTTTTAATTTGTCTGCGACCAGAAATCCAAGTAAGAAATTCTGTTAACCCGGGAGAAGGTGTTAGGCATTGCCGAGTTCTGTGGTTCTAGCACGGTCGCTTAACTATTAATATTTGGCCTAAATTATCTGATTGTTTACATGTTTTAAACCTATTGTGCTTTTTAGCCCTTTTCATTTTTTAGCCACTTTTAATATTTATGGATTTATCTTGAAACAAGTCACTATGGCCTGCACTTATTTGTTTTTGGAGACATTATAACTGCGCCACATGAAATGCACCCGCAATTACAACATGTGATTTTTATTATAATTTGAAGTTGAAGACGGGGACATGAATTGTCGCACGTGAGTGTAGATTACGTAATCAAGACTATGGTAATGACGGTTTTATAGTGCCTATTTGAGGCGATGTTTATTCTTTATGTTTTCTATTTGAAGGAGCGTTTTAGTTTTAAGATCAATTAGGATGTTTATGGATTTATCTTAAACAAGTCACGATGACGTGCCCTTGTTATTTTTGAGCACACGGCAAACACGTCACATGAAATGCACCCGTGGTTGCTATGTACATTTTGTTAATGTTTGGGAGTTGAGGGTCGGGGGCATAAGTTTCCACTCCCGAGTGTAGATTATGGTAATTTGGTACTTCCTATTGAATCTCAAACTAAAAGAAGTGTTTTTCTGCCTAGATCAAATTTTCTAGCCTAAAGGATAAAATTCTTGGGCTATGGCCATATTTTAGCCCGATGTATCATTTAACTCTTTGGCCAATCCTAATTACGACTAATTTATAGGGAGGTCACTAGTTTAGGAAATCCAACTAAGTCTTAATGATCTTTACTTTTCAGTTTGAAGAATAAATAGGAAATATGATAATAAAAATACATGTTCATTCATACATACACTTATGAGCATAACACAACAGATTTTCTGGTTTACCATTTTTAGGCAGCCTAAACATAAATCTAAAATACTCATTAATTCTGAAATGTATTGGCAAGGTAAAATCATGATACTTTCAGAACTTTTATGATTTCTAGCAAAAGATCGAACCACAGGCGGTCTTACTAATTTTGTGACAGTGATTCTTACCAATTTTAAACAGCCTGATCTCATGTTTCTAAAGGCTTAAAATTCACACATGTATACATTGATTTTCCGCAGATTTATAAGACACGAAATAGACTGAAGATAATCTACTGACTTTATTTATGTCGAAACTCTAACTGAATTTTGAGACAACCATTTTTTCGAGATCCAGCGAAGTGTTTTTACAGATTTCACATGTGTTCTTTGCCTAATGTCATTTTCAGAATAGATAGAATGTAAATTCGAATTTTAGGAAACATGAATAAAATTGAAATTAAGTGTACAGTCCAGTCTTAAATTACATTACAATGAGAACTAAAAAAATCGATACAGGGGAATTTCAACTCAACTACTACTATACATTTTCAGGATGAAAGAAACTGAAATAAAATTCCAACTAATTTGCTGACTCGAAGCTCCCTTGAGGCCTCTCATTTGAGCTTTACCTTTGTAGTATGTAGAACACCCAAACTCATTGGGTGTTATGCATTCATCGGACCCAAACTGACCATGAGAAGGTCAGCAGCAGCGAACAACAACCCAAAGAAAACCTAGTAGCCCAGCAAGAATTGATCCCAAAATTAGAGTCTAAAGGAAAAGAAACAGAAGCTGAGAACTAGACCATGTATTTATGAACTTGATTCCAAGGGAAATCAGATTTTTCTTGTTTTTATACTAATACTTTTTTTTTGAAATTTTTTTTATCAATGGAAAATACTCTGATTTTTCTCTGTATACTTTAAGATTTTTTCAGCAGCTCAGAGAGAGTGAAAAAAAAAGGAACCTCCTCAATCTCTAGAAAGAAGGTCTATTTGTAGGAGTCTTAAGGATGGGATATGCCTTGGCCTATTCCTCACCCAAAAGACTAAAATAGTACATAGGGCAGCTGTCATTCTTATCTTTGGGACAGCTGTACCTAATCTAGAACCTTCTTACTTAAGAAAAGACCCTTTTATCCTTAAAAAATTGATTTCCTAAGTCTGCATTGCCTAATGTACCCCTAGGAGTCCCTGAATTTACCATTGGGTAATCATGGTTAAACTCACTTGGGTTATTATTTAAACTTTGGTTAGTTAACCCTAGTTATGTTTTTTAATTAACTATGAGTTATTCTTAACTAGGGTTAAGTTAATTAGTTAAAGGTTAATCGATTAAGTTCTTATTAGTCAACTAGGTTTAGCTTCTTACTTAATGTAAATCAATCAATTTAATTCCTTAACCTAAGTTAACTGATTTAGTTTAATTAATTCAACTCAATTACCTAAAATCAGAAACTTAACTAATTATTAAGCCTAGGTTAAATGATTTGTTTTAGTTAATTAATCCTAAACTAATTGTCTTCGGCATATTTTAGGACTTAGTTAATTATTTAAGAGGATATCAATCTAGGTTAACCTATTAAGCAAAGTGCCTTTTGGAAGATTATCACTAATTAGGGTAACCTTGAATTTAGGATTAAATTAAGTTAATTCACGACCCTACACTGGTTCAGAACTAACTAAGTATTAATCCTAAAAAGGGCTAATAGCTCTTAGGCATGAAACAATTAAGAAGGAATCCTAAATTGATATTCACTTAAGACTAAACAGAATCAACAATCAAAACAAAGGAAGGAAGAAATCAGGTTTTAGTTTAATCCACATAAAACAATTCAAAATTATTATCTAGACAGGTAAAATCAGTCATAGAGATTCAAAACGAAACCCGAGATAGACTAAAGAATCACCTAATTCAAGTGAAGTCCTAAACTCCTACTCAATTGATGATTAATTATACACTATGATTAATAGCTAAAGAACTCTAAATCAACGATTAACAGGGGCGACTAACCCTAATAATGGTTATCACTTCAAGAAGTGTAATGACCCGACAGGCCGTTTTGAGCTCTAGCGCGTCATTCAGAGGTTGGAAGTCATTAACAACTTAGTTTCAGGTATTATGACTTGTGCGTATGGTCGGAGTTGAAATTCAGGAAGTTCGGGGTCTAATTGGAAGGAAAATTCTCATTTCGGAAGCCTTAAGTTTAAGAAATTGATTAAGATTGGAATTTTGAGCAAACGACCTTAGAACCAGGATCTGAAGGTTCCAGCAGGTTCGTATGATGATTTCGGACTTGGGTGTATGTCCGGATCGGGTTTTGTATGACCCGGGAGCATTTCGGCGTATATTGCGGAAGTTAGCATCTTAGAAAAAATTTCATAAGTTTGGGTTGGAAGTCCTTTCAGTGTTATAGATGTATGTTTGGGATTTCGAGTCCGGGAATAGCTTCATACGATGATTCTGAAGTTGGTAGCGCGATCGGAAGTGAATTCAGATGTCCGTAGGTTATTTTAAAGTCATTTGGCTAAAGTTAGAAATTTGAAGGTTTTTTTTGAAGAATCCGATCGGAAGTGAAAATTTTGATATCGGGGTCGGAATGCGATTCCGGAAGTAGGAGCAGGTCCGTAATGTCGAATATGACTTGCTCGTAAAATTTGATGTCATTCTGAGTAGTATAGGTCAGTTCGGCGCATTGTTATCGAATTCAAGAACTTAAAGTTCTTAAGTTTGATTTTAGGGATTTTGAGGTGTGATTCTGAGTTTTAGTGTTGTTTTGGGTGTTCCGAAGGCTCGAGCAAGTCCGTGGGATGATTTGGGACTTGTTGGTACGTTCGGTTTGAAGTTCCGAGGGCTCGGATGAGTTCCAAGTAGGTCCCGGGATGTCCTTAGGCTTAATAAATAGCTGTTGCAGGTCAGAGAAGTCAAATCTCTGAACCCACAACCGCGGTCCTTTTTGTGCTGGCCGCGGTGGGGGCCTTCGCGGCCGCGGTCGTGATTTCGCGGTCCGCGGTGGAAGAGGTGGGCCACTGGTTCTATTTAGGAGGCCTATATCTTTTGATCTACAAGGAATTTAGAGATGATTTAAAAACAAAAGTTGTATCCCTTCGTGTGTAGTTTCTAGAAAGATAAAGAAATAATAATTTGGACATCTGTAGAGAAAGTTATGGCTAAAATATTGAAGCATGTCACTGCAGTCATTTTTTCTTGGTTTTCTTCAGTTTTTCTTGACTTTGCTAGCGCGGCCGCAGTCCCTTTTTTGCTGACCGCGGTGGGGGGCCTGAGTGGAGTATAAATAAGTGGTATTTCAGTTATTTTTCATTTTTCAAGACCCCAAAGACATACGAGGCGATTTTTCAAACACTCTTTCTTCTCCAAAATGTTGGTAAGTGATTTCTAACTCATTTTCTTTACTCCTTAACTTCTTTTTACAAGATTTCATCCTAGCATCTAAGGATTTCCATGGAAAAATCAAGATTTGGGTAGTAATTTAGGGTTCTTGAGGAATTTTATGAATCACTCATTTATTGCTATGAATTTAAGTAGAAATCGTATATTAACGATCCTTAGGCTATAGGTGAGTGATTCCTTCGAGAATTTTCGAGCGTGCGGGCCTGGAGTTGAATGTTGGGGATTCTTCAAGAAGGTCGAATTTATTGAATAAATAGGATTATTTCCCTACTTTGAGCATGAATTAATATAATCGTACAATATTTGGCTAGTTACGAGTCCTCGGATGTAGAGTTCGGAGTTTTGGGCGCATCCTTGGTCCGAGAGGTAGATTCGACACGAGGTAAGTCTCCTTTATAACTTTGTGAGGGGGAATCGTCCCCCTAGGTGAATTAATTCAGTATATGTGATTATCTTCGGGGGCTACGTACGTCTGGGGTGACGGGAGTCTGTGCGTAGCTACTATTGTGCCATGTCCGGGTAGCCTAGGACCCACTAGCATGCTTTAAGTGTGTACCTGTAACCCTGCTTGTAATATTAAACTGCTAATATGCCGAAAACATAGTTGAATGTTTAAAAATAAAACTATAGTTCATATTGTTAACCTTCTAAAAGAAAATTATTTCCGATGTGAATATATGTGTACCTGGACTGGATTGTATCATGGAGTACTACTAAACTGGAGAAATGAGTTTCAAAAACAAAGATTTCAAAACCAATATTTCATGCTTCTTTTAATAAAGACTTTACCATTTTCCTGAGAAAAATGGTTTTTCTTGATAAAATAGGAATCTAATATGTGGATATGTGTAACTTTGTGTGCCTGAGTCGCTTGAGTGATTCGGGAGCAGGAAGACCTTGTGTTTGTGTATGTATTTTTATGAGCACCTGAGTCGATTGTATGATTCGCGAGCAGGCTAGCCGTATTATATTGAGAGGTGCACTTTTGGGATGGGCCTATCGATCCTTCGATAGTGCACAAAGAGGATTATTAAATTGAGAGACGCACTTTTGTGACGGGCCGATCGATCCTTCGGCAGTGCTCAAAGAGATTGAGAGATGCACTTTTGGGACGGGCCGATCGATCCTTCGGTAGTGCACATAGAGGATTATTTATTGAGAGGCGCACTTTTGGGATGGGCCGATCGATCCTTCGGCAGTGCGCAGAGAGATTGAGAGATGCACTTTTGGGACGGGCCGATCGATCCTTCGGCGGTGCATAGAGAGATTGAAAGACGCAATTTTGGGACATGCCGATCGATCCTTCGGCTGTGCGTAGAGAGGTTGAGAGATGCACTTTTGGGACGGGCCGATCGATCTTTCGGTAGTGCATAGAGAGGTTGACTATCTTATGACTCCGGCCGGTTGTCTTACCCTTGTGTGCGCATGACTATTTGGTACTATTCTATTGGTATTGGCTTGACATGTATTTGGGAAAAAGGGAAGTGTACATTGTTGTTTACTCTCAGTGATTACTTGGATTTCTATACTTGATATGTACTCGTGGCTCACTGTCTTACATGTCTATTGTATTTCATCATATTCTGTCATATGTTGTATTGTCGGACCTTAGTAAGAGTCTAATTTTCCCCCTCGTCACTACCACTCTGAGGTTAGGCGGGCGACTTACTGAGTACGCGTTGTTTTTGTACTCATGCTGAACTTGCTGTGCATTTTATTGCACAGGTACTTTCATAACAATGTGGAGGATTCGGAGACTTAGGCAAGCTGCACCATCCGGAGGCGACCCGCAGTTGGCAGAGTCACCTTCATACTGTATTTATTCATTTTAAATTTCCTTGTCTAGTTGTATTTCGGACAGGCTTGAAGTGATTGTATAACTTCTTAGAAATTGCTCATGTACTTGTGACACTAGGTTCTGGGGATGTATTGGGGTTTACTTTATTAAACTAAATTGGTTTGTTGTCATATTTAAGTTTACTAAAAATCTATTTATTTGATTATGAAATGCAAGAAAAGGTAACAGTTTCGAAAATGTTAAAATTAGAAAGTTTTTTCAATTAATTAATGGTTTAGCTTGCCTGACCTTGTGTTCGGCGCCATCACGACCTTAGGGATTTTGGGTCGTGACAACATGGTATTAGAGCGCTAGGTTCCCGTAGGTCTCACGAGTCATGAGCAAGTCTAGTAGAGTCTTGTGGATCAGTACGGAGATGTCTATACTTATCTTCGAGAGGCTACAGGGCTGTTAGGAGTACTTCCCTTCTTGATTCTTCATCGTGCGAGTTGATTCCATTGAGGCTTATGCCTATGTTCATTCCTACTCAATCTTACGCGTCGCGAAATGCTTGCTATGGATCAGGAATTTGAGGAATGGGAATCGTGCTACGAATGTAATCCGAGATGCTTCCATGTGTAAATGGTCGTGGTTGTTGTTATGGCCCTGAAAAAAGGTAATGTGTTATTTCAGCTCAGTAGCTGTGTTTTTGGGAGCCTTAAGGCCGTGCTCGGGTGGTGATGATGTTTGCAATTGATTGTCGCGCGATGTTGATATGATGATAGATAGCTTGCCTGTATGTTGGGGTGATGAATGGTTGAAGGAAGGTCTTCTTAGAGTTTGATTTCGAGATTTTGGTGTTTTAGTTCCGGTAGAGGAAAGGAATTTGGATTCTGAATGGTTTGGTTGGAGTTGATAAAGTAGTAAGACTGGGTGTCTTCAAGTGAGGTGGGATATGTACCTGTGACGTGTAGTCGTCGTCATCAATCAGAAGGAATGTGTTAGGTTCGGAGGTGCTATGGTTTCTTCGGTTGTGGGGGGTCAGATTATCGAGAAGAAGTGTTGAAGAATGCGATTGGTAGGGATCGTGTTATCAAAGGAGAAAGGGTCTCAGCAGGGTCTAGAGTGGTACAAGGAGTTGCTTCGGGATAAGTAGGGGAGTCCCACCATCTGCAGTAGAGCTGTAGGGTTGTCTTCTCATAGGGTTGCGAATTATCGGCGTGTTGGCAAGTTGTTTCAGCTAAGGGAAAGGAGTAAAATGCTGATTGTGCGTGGGATTTGATGAATGTGTGCAAAAGTTGGCCTTGTCGGGCCAGGGTTTGGCTCTGGAAGATCCAGAATTTTGCTTAAGTCATAGGTGAGTTGTCAGGTTAGTGACCCAGTCACATGTTTCATTGAAAAGGGTGTTCCTGTGCTAGGAGAGCCCTGGAGTTGATTGTATTCGGGGCTAGTCGGAGTGGGTGACTCTCAATAGCAGTCCTAGTGAGTTCAAAAGTTAAGAATGCGGCGTTTAAGAATTTTAGGCAGCATTATGATCGAGAATCGAGCTTTTGCAGAGTAATCTCTGAGAAAAAGGAAGGATGGTTGGAATGTTCTATGATATGTTTCAGCACGCAGGATAGCATTGGAAGAGTGAGAGAAATAGACTCCAGATTAAAGAAAAGAATTATCAGAAGGGTATGAGACGGGTTGCGGGATTTGGGCAGTGTAGTCTCGTGAATCAATGTCACTCGGGATGAGTGAGGGTTGAGTTGCTATGGGTTGAAGGAAGTTGTTATTATTCCTGAGGCAATTGAAGATGATTAAAAGAAGATAGATGGATTAGCCATGGTTGAACTGGCACATTTGCGGTGATCAGTTCCTTTGATGTGATTTAGTTATGCATGTGGTTTGTGCAGTGTGTGCGGGGCTTGTCGGCCGTCGTAACGGATCTCATGTGGGAGCATTTGAGTGCTATGGCTTGTCAGGTGTAGACGGACCCCGGAAGGGTTACGGTGGTATAGACTACTACTTAAGGATTTGTATGATTGGGTGATAATGGGAATTCACTCATGTGTTGAGATGGTACTCTTGAATTGAGTTAAGTAAGAATTTTCTATATGATGAAGTGTTCACCTTATTGGTGGTTCAGAAGTTTGATGGAATTCTTGCGCTACCTCATCTTGGTATGTTAGGTGCAGGAAGCAGTATGTAACTGGGAGTAAGAATCGAGATTGAGGTCCGATGTTTATAAGGATGTCATGAGCTCGAAAGAGCAAGACAAAGTGATTTGAAAGTTCAGAGTAAGATGGTGTTATCTTTAGTGTCACCTGAGATTGATATTCGGTGAAAGAGGCTTTGTACCCTGGTCATGGGTTCTCGATGTGTTTTGCGGCCTTAGTGTGGTCGGTGTTATGGACGGGCAGACTTGTTGCCTTGTGTGGAAGGTCGTGGAAGCATGATTGCGAAAAGATTGTATAAAGTGTGACATGTAGTCACTTAATGGATTTCAGATTTGGACTGAGTATAAAGAAGTGCAATATTTTTTAATTGAGAATTTAAGCCTGGAGGGCGTTTGGTTCAGTTGATTATGGATTATGGGGTGTTAGTCCCGGTGATGATGGTTGTTCTCGTGTATTATGAGAGAAAGTGGGTTAACATGGACCCAGGCAAAAACTAATAGCCTAGTTTGGTGCGAGCGAGGTGGCTCGATGCTTGTGACTGGATTTAAAACAAGATTTTGGGCTCCATACGAGCAGGTGTGTTCATTTTAGTATAGCGCTCCACAAAGAAGGGGTGTTGGAATATCGGATGTTGTTTCATCTTTGTTGATTCATGTATATTATGATTGGGCTGTGTGAGTTGTGAAACGGCTTGATAATTTTCTATGTGTTGAGATTCCGCTTAGTGATGAGGTTATGTGAGTAGAGTGGCTCTTGAGGTTCAGGTTATATATCGCACCTCATATGTGCTTGAGTTTGTAGCATATGGCTCTATCAGTCTCCCCAGAATGGTATTATGCGCTTAGCGTGCTTATGACCGGTATTCAGTGATTTGTAATAATGAGAAATTCAACTCCATATTTATCTCTTTATGTCAATCTTATGATGGGATCGGGTGGCACGCCGCCACAGGTATGTTATTTGGATCGGGTTGCACGCTGCAACAATGTGATATTGTGTAGGGCTCCTATAATTATTTTTCCTTGTGTTTTACTTCCTATTTTCCTAAGGAAAGTTTATACTAGTTGCGTGAGTTGAGTAGTCCTTTTCTGAGTCATTTCTTATGTATCATGTTCGAGTTGTGGCCTATTGGCGCATTTTGGCATTTATTGTTGTTCATGTCTGGGATGATTTGCTATTTGAACAGTTCATACTGGGTGAGACGAGAATATTGGACAAGGGTTCAAGTACGATGAGATTTTGTGAAGTAAACAACATGACAATCACCATTATTTTGTCTACAATGAGATGACGATCTAAGTCAAGAGAAAGGATTTCAATGTTTTGGTTAACTCTGCAGTTGGTTAGGAAATTTCTGCACATCTCCTCCGTTGTGATGGTATCGTCAGCAGTATAGCAGGATGTATGTATATATCTTATAAAATGTATTGAGAGCATCAAATTCGTAGAATTCTGGCTATTAAGGTTCAAGAAGCGTCATTGTGGTTAGATGATGGACTATGCAGTGTATGGTGCCGATTCAACAAAGGTACGCAGTTGTGTTCTGGTGCCTTGTGTGGTAGTTAATACGGTGTTCATATATCAGAAAAGGTCCTGGCAGAGAATTTTCGGTGTTGGAATTGAGTTCGGAATTTGCTTTAGGAATAAGGGAGGTTATCTTCAGATTTTATCAAAGCTTATATGTTCAGCTGGGTTGTGGCAACACGGGTAGATGCACGAGGTGTTAAACAGTGATTTCAGATAACTCAAGAGAAGTTCTTGGCATGTTCGAGGACGAATGTCTGTTTAAGTGGGGGGGAATATAACGACCCGACCGGTCGTTTTGAGCTCTAGCACGTCATTCAGCAGTTGGAAGTCATGAAAAGCTTCATTTCAGGTATTATGACTTGTGCGTATGGTCGGAGTTCAAATTCAGGAAGTTCGGGGTCAAATTGGAAGGAAAAATCTCATTTCGGAAGCCTTAAGTTGAAGAAATTGATTAAGATTGGAATTTTGAGCGAACGATCTCAGAACCAGGATCTGAAGGTTCCAGCAGGTTCGTATGATGATTTCGGACTTGGGTGTATGTCCGGATCGGGTTTTGGATGACCTGGGAGAATTTCGGCGTATATTGCTGAAGTTAGCATTTTAGAAGAAATTCCATAAGTTTGGGTTGGAAGGCCTTTTAGTGTTATAGATGCCCTTTTGGGATTATGAGTCCGGGAATAGCTTCGTACGGTGATTCTGAAGTTAGAAGCCCTTCGTGTCTAGTTTCCATAAAGATAAATAATTCATAATTTTGACATCTGTAGAGAAACTTATGGCCAAAATATTGAAGCATGTCACTGCAGTCATTGTTTCTTGGTTTTCTTCAGTTTTTCTTGCCTTTGCTAGCGCGACCGCGATTCTTTTTTCGCTGACCGCGGTGGGGGGCCTGAGAGGAGTATAAATAAATGGTATTTTCAGTTATTTTTTATTTTTCAAGACCCCAAAGACATACGAGGCGATTTTTCAAACACTCTTTCTTCTCCAAAATGTTGGTAAGTGATTTCTAAGTCATTTTCTTTACTCCTTAACTTCTTTTTACAAGATTTCATCCTAGCATCTAAGGATTTCCATGAAAAAATCAAGATTTGGGTAGTACTTTAGGGTTCTTGAGGAATTTGATGAATTACTCATTTATTGCTATGAATTTAAGTAGAAATCGTATATTAATGATCCTTAGGCTATGGGTGAGTGATTCCTTCGAGAATTTTTGAGCACGGGGGCCTAGAGTTGAATGTTGGGGATTCTTCAAGAATGTCGAATTTATTGAATAAATAGGATAATTTCCCTACTTTGAGCATGAATTAATATAATCGTACAATATTTGGCTAGTTACGAGTCCTCGGATGTAGAGTTCGGAGTTTTGGGCGCATCCTTGGTCCGAGAGGTAGATTCGACACGAGGTAAGTCTCCTTTATAACTTTGTGAGGGGGAATCGTCCCCCTAGGTGAATTAATTCAGTATATGTGATTATCTTCGGGGGCTACGTACGTCTGGGGTGACGGGAGTCCGTGCGTAGTTACTATTGTGCCATGTCCGGGTAGCCTAGGACCCACTAGAATGCTTTAAGTGTGTACCTGTAACCCTGCCTGTAATATTAAACTGCTAATATGCCGAAAACATAGTTGAATGTTTAAAAATAAAACTATAGTTCATATTTTTAACCTTCTAAAAGAAAATTATTTCCGATGTGAATATATGTGTACCTGGACTGGATTGTATCATGGAGTACTACTAAACTGGAGAAATGAGTTTCAAAAACAAAGATTTCAAATCCAATATTTCATGCTTCTTTTAATAAAGACTTTACCATTTTCCTGAGAAAAACGGTTTTTCTTGATAAAATACGAATCTAATATGTGGATATGTGTAACTTTGTGTGCATGAGTCGCTTGAGTGATTCGGAAGCAGGAAGACCCTGTATTTGTGTATGTATTTTTATGAGCACCTGAGTTGCATGTATGATTCACGAGCAGGCTAGCCGTATTATATTGAGAGGTGCACTTTTGGGACGGGCCGATCGATCCTTCGATAGTGCTCAAAGAGGATTATTATATTGAGAGGCGTACTTTTGGGACGGGCCGATCGATCCTTCGGTAGTGCGCAGAGAGATTGAGAGATGCAATTTTGGGAAGGGCCGATCGATCCTTCGGCAGTGCACAGAGAGGATTATTATATTGAGAGGTGCAGTTTTGGGACGGGCCGATCGATCCTTCGGCAGAGCACAGAGAGATTGAGAGATGCACTTTTGGGACGGGCCGATCGATCCTTCGGCAGTGCGTAGAGAGATTGAAAGACGCACTTTTGGGACGGGCCGATCGATCCTTCGGCAGTGCATAGAGAGGTTGAGGGATGCACTTTTGGGACGGGCCGATCGATCTTTCGGTAGTGCATAGAGAGGTTGACTATCTTATGACTCCGGCCGGTTGTCTGACCCTTGTGTGCGCATGACTATTTGGTACTATTCTATTGGTATTGTCTTGACATGTATTTGGGAAAAAGGGAAGTGTACATTGTTGTTTATTCTCAGTGATTACCTGGATTTCTGTACTTGATATGTACTCGGTTCTCACTGTCTTACATGTCTATTGTATTTCATCATATTCTGTCATATGTTGTATTATCGGACCTTAGTAAGAGTCTAATTTTCCCCCTCGTCTACCTCTCTGAGGTTAGGCGGGCGACTTACTGAGTACACGTTATTTTGTACTCATGTTGCACTTGCTGTGCATTTTATTGCACAGGTCTTTCATAGCAATGTGGAGGATTCAGAGACTTAGGCAAGCTGCACCATCCGGAGGCGATCCGCAGCTGGCAGAGTCACTTTCATACTGTATTTATTCATTTTAAATTTCCTTGTCTAGTTGTATTTCGGACAGGCTTGAAGTGATTGTATAACTTCTTAGAAATTGCTCATGTACTTGTGACACTAGGTTCTAGGGATGTGTTGGGGTTTACTTTATTAAACTGAATTGGTTTGCTGTCATATTTAAGTTTACTAAAAATCTATTTATTTGATTATGAAATGCAAGAAAAGGTAACGATTTCAAAAATGTTAAAATTGGAAAGTTATTTTAATTAATTAATGGTTTGGCTTGCCTGACCTTGTGTCCGGCGCCATCACGACCTTAGGAATTTTGGGTCGTGACAAGAAGTGTTAAACCTAACCAACACATACACGAAATGAAAGAAAAATCAAAAATCCAGATTAATCTAAGGAAAATAAAAATAATCAGGAAGCATAAAACAATCACACACATGCACGATATAAATCTATATCAGCTAACCAAACAATTCGAAACATTATTTAAGAAAACAAACAATTTTATCAAAGATGGAGTATTTATGGTTTTTTGCTTAAGAACAAAACAAATAAGGACAACATATTAAAAAAAAGGAGAGACTAATCCTAAACAGAAATATAACGAACAGTAATTATACATGATTTCATATAGAGACAGTAAAGAGACGAGGTGATACCCGTTAAAGGGATTTTGGCCGAAAAAATGAAATCGCCGGAACTTGGCCGGACTCTGGAGTGTTTGAAAATGAGTCAAACCCACATGAGTGAATTGCTCTTATCAAGAGCAACTGACTCATGCAGGTCCGAACCGTTGAATCGTTCGAAGTCGACTGTTGTAGCATTTTAGGTTTTTCGGATTCTTAGATCTAAAATTACTCGAAATTTGATGTTTGTTTGAGGAAATCAATGGTAGGATGGGGTTGAGGGGAGGAAGGGGATTGCATGGTTATGTTTTAGTCTAATTTGGTGGTGGTCCTCCACCGGTAGGCGATTTTCGGTGGCGGAAAGCGGCGGAACATAGTGAGGGGAATTAAGGCGGCTAAGGTTTGGGGGCTTTGGGAGAGACGGATGAGTGGGGTGAGTTGTGAGGGGGGTAGGGGCTCGTTAGGACATATATATAGGGATTGGGGTGTGAGTTGCGAGCCGTTGGATCAAGATGATCCAACGACTAGGGTTAGCAAAGAGATGAAACAGGGTCGTCTGATTAAAGGGGGGGATTGGACCGGCTGGGGAAATTGGGCTGGGTGTTTTAGGATTAAAAATGGGATTGGGCTTGGTTTATAATTGGCCCAGTTTGGTTGAACCCTTTAAAATTCATATTAAAAATAATCTAACTTAATCCTAATTAAATCACTAAGAATATAAAAAAAATATAGTAATTTATGAAATTAATTAGCTATTTTCCTTTATTGTTTTAGATAATGAGTCAATTTTTAATTCATAAAAAGTAAAACCATTAATTTTAACATTAATACCAATAATTATTAAAAGAACCAATTTTTGCGATTTGCTTTTAAGAACGTGATTAAATTATGTTACTAGGTATTAAATTAAATCAAAGACCTATTAATGCAAGGTAAAAGAAGTTTTTAAGTATCTTTGTTATTTCTTATAAATATTTAGAAGATAAAATATGATCATAAATGCAAACAATTCGTAAATAAACACTGAAATCCACACAAAAATCTAACTATGAGTATTTTAATAGGTGAAAAAATTACATGCTCACAGCATGCACTCTAGATAAGTCCTTCTTTCCTTTCCCCGAAAGGGATACCTCTTGTTTGAATTCTTGTCCATTCTGTCATTTATTTTCCTTTGAATCCCTTTCGGTCTAACTTTGTTCCGAAACTAAGGCAAAGAAAGGACGGCAATACTGATTTACAGGGTCCTCATTCGACACGGGCTAATTTGCAAAAGGCACCCAGCCTCGTCAGGGGCATCAAGTCGATCCCGACTGGCTTTAGCGGTCGATGCTTCAAACTCAAAACCCTTAAAAAAAGAGACTCAAATTGAAGTGCCTATAAAGGCGAATGAAGTTGACTGTTGAGTCCAACGTGGCTAACCATCTCAGCAAAATTTTAAAAAGCCGAAGCACTCCAGATTCTCTAAAGCTAAAGCTGGAAGAAAGGTAAAAAATGAAAGGCCAATAAAGCCGAAATAAAGTTGGAAAGGTTAAGTCCCACGCGACTAACCATCGCAGCAGAATTTGAGGGGCCAAAACTTCTCCCCCGATACTCTGGAAATCCAAAATAAAAAGCAAGTGAAAGGCCTACAAAGGCAAAATAAAATGTTGGGTCCCACGTGACCGATCGCCATGGTAAAATCTGCAAAGCCAAGGTCCCCAGGATTAGAGATGAAACCCAATCCCCAGCAAGAAAGCAAGCAAGTGGTTGAGATCTTCATCAAAAGAACTGAGATCAAGCATTTGAAAATCAAGGCCGCAAAAAGAACCACAGTTTCAAACTAACAAATTGTTCTTTGTTTGAAAATCTGAAACAGGTACAACTCAAAAGCAACTGTGCAAAAAGCAGGTGCAACCAAAAGGAATTGCGCAAGGGCTAGAAGGAGCTCTGCAACAACGACTCCAAAAAGGGAAGTTTTCTCCAAAATTATTTCCCGCATTCACTCAAAATAAAATGAAAAGAAAAGAAAAGAAGAAAACGATGTTGAAAACAGTCCAAACCTAAAGTGGTATAGGGTCTCCAATCCCTAGCTACACCTTTTCCAACATAGGATATTCCATTCCTTATTTGGTGCCAACATAGGGTCTCCATTCCCTAGTTGATGCCAGCATAACCTGATGCCGACATAACTCGACGCCAACCTAGGATATCCCAGTCCTCAGTTGATGCCAACATAGGGTCCCATTCCCAAGCAAACGCTGACATAACTTGGTGATCTTTCTGACAACAGCATAACATGTTGATCATCTCCTCACACTGGCATAACCCAGTGATCTCTTTTCCCCAGGTAACAACATAACCTGTTGACCTTTCCAGACACCGACATAACTTGGTGATCTTCTTCTGACAACAGCATAACCTGTTGGTTATTCCCTTTTCCGGGGCGACAGCATAACCTGTTAACCTTTCCAGACATCCGCATAACCTGGTGATCTTTTTCTGACAAAAACATAACCTGTTGATCATTCCCTTTTTCGGGGCAACGGCATAACCTGTTGACCTTTCCAGACACCGACATAACCTGGTGATCTTTTTCTGACAGCAACATAACCTGTTGATCATTCCCTTTTTCCCAAGCAACAGCATAACCTGTTGACCTTTCCAGACACCGGCATAACCTGGTGATCTTTCTCACAACAATATAACCTGTTGATGACCTCCTGACACTGGCATAACCCAGTGATCTCTTTTCCCAGGCAACAACATAACCTGTTGACCTTTCCAGACACCGGCATAACCTGGTGATTTTTTTCTGACAACAGCATAACCTGTTGATCATTCCTGACACTAGCATAACCCAGTGATCTCTTTTCCCAGGCAACAACATAACCCGTTGACCTTTTCAGACATCGGCATAACATGGTGATCTTTCTTGACAACAACATAACCTGTTGAACATTTCCTGACACCGGCATAACCCAGTGTTCTCTGTTCCGGCAACAGCATAACCTGTTGACCTTCCCAGACACCAGCATAACCTGGTAATTTCTTCTTGACAACGACATAACCCGTTGATCCTCCTCATACATCAGCATAACCTGGTTATCTTTTCTTAATGGCAGCATAACCTGTTCACTGCTTTCAATAATGAAGTAGCATAGATTTCGTTACAATAACTCACAAAATTTTCCTAGTGAAAACTGGGGCAGAAAATTTTGTTCGTCTATTTTGATTTTGCGCAGATTACAATGGACTCAAGACGCCCAAAATAAAAAGTTTTGATCCAGAATAAAGAAAAGAAGAAAAAGAGAAGACAAAACCCAAGGTGCAGAAGCGGAAATAATATAGACTGCTCAAGACAAGGTTGAAGTCACAAGCTATGCATACCCCTTCTTGATCTGAAAAGCTGAAGAAGTTTGAACCATCACATACATCTAACGAGCATCAAGATTCAGATCAGAGTCTGCTTGAAGAAACAACCAAGACTCAAGATCAAGCTTCAGAAGACTTGTAGATAGAAATTTAGTAACTTGTAGCTGATAGGCTAGTTTAGTCTTTTTCATTTTGATTTTGGTGTAATAAGGAGCTCAAAAGCAGTAAACAGCAGCAACAACACTGAAATCATAGCTTTCGGGTAGTCCCAGCTACCAAAACTTCCAGAACTACACTGAACATGATTCCTTTATAGCCAAGGATATGTAGGAAATCTCTGAAGCAAGGTTCGGTCAAAACTTTTTCAAAATGCTTCCAAATGGAGTACCAAACGGGAAAAAATTGCTCGTGGTTACTCACTTTATCTTTGCTCGAAAACTCTTCATGTTCTCGAGCAAAGAGGGGCAGCGAACACCCAATTTTTGCCCCGCATGGAAACTATTCCTAAAAATAATCAAAAAATAACTTTTAATTTTAGGAACTTTTCTTTCTTTAGTTGCATGCCATGCATATTTAATACTTCAAAATTATAGAAAACTCATAAAAAATGTTCGAATCTTGATTTCATAGCGTGTTAGATTTTAAACTGCATTTTTCAGGATTTAATTACATGGTTAATTACATCTTCTAAAAAATCAAAATTGCATTAGTAGGTTAATTATTTAGTTGCATTAGTCCATTATGAGGTAAAATAAATAAGTAGGCTAGCCAAAAATGGGATTTAAATTAAAATTTAAGCATAAAGTGGCTAAAAGAATGAGAAAAGAGGGGTGTCCGAATTGGGCCAAAATTAGTGACCCAGTATCCTAAATTCCGCCCCAAACCCGCTGGTCCAAAAACCTGCGACCCACTTGCTCGACCCGTTTCCCTCACCTATTAAAACAAACATAGACCTAGACCTAATTAGACAAAAAAAAAAAATCGGACTTCCCCCTTTGATAGAGAGAACGGCCCCCTCCCCCTTTCTTCGTCTTATCCATTCCTTCCTCACCCTCTCATCTCTAAGACACACAAGAGAAAACCCTAGGAAGACAAAAACCTCCTCCAAGCGGCACCCACACCCCTCCATCTTTATAGCCATAGCAGCTGCCACCTCCCTTCTGCCGCCGTCCATCCACACCAGGTGTTACCCCCCATCTTCTTCTTCTTCTTCTTCTTCTTCTTCTTCTTCTTCTTCTTCTTCCTTAGACACCCAAAATAAAAACCCTAATACCCTTAACCAGCCGTCGCCGGGCAGAACCCTCACCCTGAGAGATCCCTCCTTGAAGAACGACGCTCCTTTTCCCTCTTCTCTTTATCTCCTCCTCTGAAGAGACCACTATTCTTCTCCATTCTATTCTTCCCCTCCATCATCTTCGCCAAACACACCCGTCTCCAAACAGAACCTGGCGACCTCTCTAGCCTAAAACAACAACCACAACCCACTGTGTTCAAATGGAATCTCTTAAATCTGAGCCCTAGATCCGTTTGAACTCACAATAATCTTCAATCAAAGATGCTTTAATGGGTAAATTAAACTCGCAGAAACATATATCCACCATAAAAGATGGAGTTATAGAACTCAAGGTTTTACGAAAAGGCAGACCAGTTGGAAGGCCTCGAAGATTATGAAACTAGCGACTTTTCTTCCCTTGGTTTGGGGTCGTTTTCGCTGCTCGTTGCTACTGAACTTCGCCTTTGGTTCAGATCTTGTTTTGTATTGATTGTTGTTTAGGTATGTTCGCTTATCCCGACCGTGATGTTTGAATCTTAAATAATAAAAATAATAATTTGTTATGTGGTAATTCTGTTCCGCTTCATAAATTTGTCATGTGTAATTATTGACTTGTTTCGATTCACTTCCTCCGTTAAGTTTTGAGATCGCTATGTTCTGAATCTGCGCTGGTTCTTAGATTTGTCACGTGAATCTGTTATTGTAAGTTTAGCATTTGAATTGATTAATCTGCTGAAAAATGAAGGCCAAAAGGTGCTATTACTGTAAAGTGGCTATCATCGTAAAGTAGTTCTCAATTGTGGGTAAACTAATCAAAAGAGGAAGAGTGAGTAGAATGGTGCATGTTAAACAAGTTAGTTTCACAAAAGAGCTCCTGATTACAAGTTTCTTTACGCGAATTGAGAGGCAAGTTCACAGAGTAGTCAATCCCTTGAATTTAGAGTAGTATATTGTGTGTATATATATAAGTTCACTATATATCTGTATATGGTGTTGAATACTGCCTATGAATATTGACGCTGTTGAATCTGATTCTGAGCAATAAAATTATGCAATTCTCACCTACTATTTTCCTTTTTACTTTTAATCTTCTAATTCACCATCAGTGGCTATCTCCAACATTTCAACATTAGTTAGTGGTTTTCAGTGGCTATTTTAACAAAAGCTTGTTTGAAGATACAAATTTCCAAGCTCCTTGACAGTAAAAACATGATGAACGAATCCTATTTAAAAGTGTCTTTTATGCTCCAAATTATAACAAGCAGTAGGGCCTAGTGTTGTTGTTCAACAAAATTTATGGTCCAAGTTATTTGACAATAACAGAGTAGGCAAAACCATGTGAAACCTCAAGTGCCATTGTCTCTCACCAGCAGCCATCAATTTCCTTTTACCACTAAGCATCTGGCAGAAACTTGTCATAAATGAAACTTGTCATAAACCTGTATATAATCAAACCCAATCATTTCAGCAAAACACAAGTATCAAATTTGCAATGTGTACAATACATAATCTACACTCGGGTGTGGCAACTCATGTCCCCGAATCTAACTCAAAACAATAATAAAAATCACATGTTGTAATTGCGGATGCATTTCATGTGACACGATTACAATATGTCCAAAAACAAACAAGTGCACGCCATCGTGACTTGTTTCAAGATAAATCCATAAACATTAAAAGCATTTAAAAATTAAAAAGGCTAAATGCACAATATGTTAAAACACGTAACAATCAAACAATTTATACCAAATATTAATAGTTAAGCGACCGTGCTAGAACCACGGAATTCGGGAGTGCCTAACACCTTCTCTCGGGTTAATAGAATTCCTTACTTGGATTTCTGGTCGCACACAAAATAAAACAGAGTCTAAATTTCCTCGGTGTGGGATTTCAATAAAACGGTGTCCCGGAACATCGCCAAAAATCCAGGTGGCGACTCTGAAAACTAAAATAAATCCCAAATCCGAATAATATCACTTAAAGTGGAAAAACTCCCTTATTACCCCGGGGATGAAAAAAGGAGGTGTGACAATCCCCATTTAGCTTTTGTGTGTTGGTATTTTATAACGCATTTTACATATATTTTTAACCATTATTTATAGGATATTTCCTTATATTAAAATATTAATTTATTATCTTCATAGAATTTTTTCTTATATTATTATTATTTTGGAGGTTTTATACAAATAATTTTATTCTTATTATAAGCATTTTCAATTGATTCTAGCATTTATGATTAAGAAATAATTTACTTATTATTTCCTTAAATCATTTATGAGTGACCAGTTGTCCAAACTAGTTATTTATATTTTTTTTTAGAAATTTAAGCATATTTTATGACATTTTATATCATTTTCTATAACTGTACTGCATTTTGATATCATTTATGCATTATTTGCAATAATAGCCTAGATTTTCATTATAATAATATTTATTGTACTATTTATGCCAAAATAGCATTTTTATATTTTTATAATCACAACTTACTACTTTAAAGTATTTAATTTCATAAATGGCATTTTTGTTGTTAGCTATTTTGCAATTTATTGTTTTAATTAATTTTGTGTGCTTAATAATGCAGCCCAATTAGATGAATTTCGGACCAAAAGAGGTCCAAAACCTCTATGCCTAACACCCCTACGCCCAATACCCATGACCTAGTAGCCATACCTAGTCGGGTGACCCGTTACCCGCCTGTTTTCACTTAAAATCTCTAGTCATTGATCTTGAATGATCAACGACTCCCATCTCTTCCCCTCTTTTCTTAGTTTTACCCAACCTCAAACCCTAACTCATTTTCCCCTTTGACAACCGCCTCTTTTATCTCTTTGTATCTCTCTTTCTCCTTTGAAATCTAGCCGCCCACCCCAAAGAACCCTAACCTAAACCTAAGATAATATGGAGATTCCCCGTATCTCCTTTCCTTTTCTAGCTCTAATAATGTTTCTCCGCCGCTTCTTGAATTTGTTCGCTTGGTACCGAGTTATTTATAGAAGGCTATCATCGGCTCTGATTCTGGATATTTACCACATTCCTGAGTTAATACACTCAAGACAAGGTCACTTGAGTTCGATTTGACGAGATTTTTTGCTATTTTTTAATTCCCTGGTCGAGCTAGGGTTTACTCGATTGTGCCTTAATCCGATTCGAAATCGGTTTCCATGAGATTTTATTGTTATTCTGTGATTTGATTGGTTCTTTACCTTTTTTTATTGTGTGAACCGAGCACCATATAAACCCCTCCCCAATTTCCCTTTTGCAAAGTCTTTAGTCACTGCTCTCTCACTCGTACTTGCTTTCTTTTGTGCTCTAGTTCCATGAGAATTCTTCTTTATTCGATTTTTCTCTTGGCCTGCTGAAAGCCAAGGCCATTCGGATATTGTTCTATAAACCTCTTTTATAATTGGCATAATTCTCCATATTTTGATAATAGTTTAACCTCATTCTCAAGTGTTCTTGAACAGTTTAGTGGTTAAAAATCACCAAAAATGTGCCTAATTGATGCTCTTTGGTTGATAGAGAGTTGAAAGAACAATTGAAGGAAATTTTGAAGTTTTCGGATGAAAATCCGCTCAAATTGAAGAAAAGGACAAAGTGCAAAACTAGCACATTGGACAAGGTCAAATGCAGAGCGCCCGACGCGAGCAGAAATTTCTGGGCAAAAATTATAAGGATAGTTCGGTCTTTGGAGCAAATTTTACACGATATAAAGTTTCTTTTCGCCTCCCCAGCGACTATTGCGACTTGGAAAGAAGAGAATATTACTTTCGAAGCAAGGAAGGGCTTGGAAGAGTCCAAAAACCATCCTAATAGAAGATTTGAAGAGTTTCAACTTTTCTTTTTTTATTTATTATGGAGATTGTTTTGAGAATAGTCATTATGTTTTTAGTATAAACATGAGAAACTAAATTTCCCAACTAGGGTATTGATGAACCCGTTGTTGGATGATTTTGAGTAAATATTCCTGAATTGTTGATACTTATTCTATTTGATTGGCTACGATTTTAATGAATTCAATTGTTTGAGCTCGCAACTGTTTATGACCTATTTCTTATTATTCTTGGAAAAGATTGATAAGGTTAGGTCAATCAAACAACAATACTTCGGGTTGAATTAAGAAATTACTTAACTTAACTTTGAATCATTATAGGGACATCATGATTCGACTGTGACCTAGAATTGGACGAGTTTATTATCTTGATTATCTTGATTATCTTGGAACACATAGTTCAAGAATGGTGGCGTTAGTAGTTGAAAAACTCTAGCGAACAATTTTAGGTCCAAGGTTGATAGAATAATGTGAAACAAAGTTTCATGATTTCACTCAGAGCTAGCCCGTCAATTGGGGATACTCTACCTTAGGCCTTTTTAACATCTACAAATTTTTAAGTTATTCTCGACCTCTAGTTTAGTTTGTTGTTAGTTAGTCGAATCTAATTCATTAGTTAATATCCATAAAATAAAGTATATTTATCCTTTTCGTTCAACTTAAAGTATTTAGTAATTGAGTCAACTAGAACACTTCATAGCTCCCTGTGGGATTCGACCTCGACTCATAATTAGGTAAATTGTATTGCATATGATCGTAGCATATCTTATCGTGGTGTGTTTTCGACATCATCAATTTTGATGTCGTTGCCATGGAACTAACAATTTAAGTTTTAGTTGATAAAACAAAATTGCTAAGTGTTTAAAGTTGATTTTTTATTGGGTTTCATTCCTAACAGTTAATCTCGGTGTGTGCATGTGTATGCCTAGAAAGACCTCGAAGACTGGTGAAATTTTGAAGCTTTTTCGGAAATCGAGCGAGCATTCAGGGCATTAAGTCATGAAAACAAGAAATCACTAAGACAACAAGATAAACTTGAACATGGAATCAAAATGAGCGACAATCTAAACAATAACAAGGAGAACAACAACAACCTTAATTTAGGTGTTTTTCCTCTCGTGCCATAGGCCAATCTATATGATTGGGCTGAACCCGCAACTAATAACTTGGAAACATCAATCGCAGTCCCACTTATACAAATCGACAGTTTTCAGATTACCAACAATATGCTACACTTATTACAAAATAAGAGACTCCCACAACAACATCTGAGAAACTGGTTTGTTGGACGACCAAGGGAATTTTCGTAAATGAGCGCAAGGATGGCTCTGAAATTTGCACGCATGCCAAGATAAACACCCATACAAAATGGACCACATTTATTTCACTTTATCACATGTTCTTCTCTGGAAAATTGCTCTTTTTCCTACGACAAGAAAAATGTGATTCTTCTTCATCATCTGGTTCTCTCGTGGGCTAATTTTGTAGTATTTTTTCTTTGATTAAGTAGAGTTGTTATATTTAAGGAAAATATTCATTTTAATTAGCATATCTTCTTGAATAGTAATTGTTTCTTCAGTAAATTCTCGATTTAGCTTAAGAGTTCTATTAGTGAATTTGATCTTTTCTTTGAAAGATGAATCTCAAAGAAGCGGTGATAATTTTTGATTATTTTGTTATAAAGTTATTTTCCCATCTCAATCACATGCAACATGTTCTTATAACTATACAAGATATGAAACAACTTAAGTTTTGTGTTTGCTTGCTAGTGCGTCTTTTCAAGTTTAGTGCGTAATTACTATCGCAAATCTGTATTTGTGGAAAAATTCTGAAGTAATTAAAATTGGAACTGTATCATAAAGATGGTATTTAAGAAATGACTTTAACATTGAAAATAACTAGAGGAAATCTTGAAACGTGTCTTACCTTCAACACCTATGAGATGCTAGAGTTTCTGATTAAGCATTATAGCTTTATCACTGCATGTAACTTGAAATTATACATTAGACTACTAGTCTTTTTGTAATGGTAAAACTAAGAGACTGGACACCAATAAGAAGCACCTCATATAGCTCTCTTATTCATTAAATAATGTGCGATAAATTATAATAAGACCCTATAGGTAGTGCTTCTACCAAGCTTTGCTACTGCAACATTATTGTGACGACTCGACCGATCGTCTTAAGAGTTATAGCCTCGATCCCCTATTAACTGCTTTTCCCGTATTTATTTTTCTGCTATTGTGACTTGCGGGGAGGATTCGTTTTGGTTTTGCGATGTTTTCGGACACTTAGTCCCTAAACGGGAGCTTAAGCCTTAGATTTGGACCATAGTCGGAACGGTGTGAAGACGGCTCAGGAATGGAGTTCTGTCGGTTTTGTTAGCTCCGTTAGGTGATTTTGGACTTAGGGACGTGTCCGGATTGTGTTTTGGAGGTCTATATCTCATTTAGGCTTGAAATACCGAAAGTCGAAGTTTTGGAGATTTTGGCCGGCAGTGAAAATTTTGATATCGGGGTCGGATGTCACGACCCCAAATCCTAAACCGGCTGTGATGGCGCCTATCGTGGAACTAGACTAGCCAACAACCACATGTTCACAATTTATTTCAAAATCCCAATCAAATTTCAAGCATTTCATAAAATATACAGAGTTTACTAAATACATTAGGCCAAATAACAGTGCCACCAACCCCTAAACCCGGAGCCAACATGTCATGAGCATCTAAGAAAATAAGCCAAGGGTATACTATTATAATACAAAACCTCCGAATAAATAGCTAGATACTAAAAGAAGGGAAAACAGAGATTTGCTGCGGACGCTGAACAACTACCTCTATATCCCGCACTCTGGCTCCGCACGGAAAAGATAGCTAATGCTCGGTATCTGCACCTGAATCTGCACACAGGGGTGCAGGGAGTAATGTGAGTACGTCAACTCAGTAGTAATGAAAATAAATCAAGTCTAAGTGGCAAGAAATCACAAAGAAATCAATGTCATCAATTCACAATATGCACAGCCTTTTTTTCCAACAGTATAAACCTATATGAAGTCATCATGCCTTAAAACCAACTTCAGAAAAGTCCTTTGAAGAATGCATATTTTTAACAACTTCAAACCGAAAGATTTAGTATAAAAATGAAATGAATCATATAGAGGCCCCTCGGGCAAAATATTTTTTATAAGTTCAGAGTGAAAGTAGTAAAATCATAAGTAGCCCCTCGGGAAAAAACATGTATCATAATCAGCCCCTCGGACATGCCTCACAATCACTCATAATTAGTCACTCAACACCTCACAATCACTCAGCACCTCACAGTCACTCATGCCTCCCAATCACTCGTCACTCGGCACTCGGTGCGCTCACTGGGGGTGTGTGCAGACTCCGGAGGGGCTCCTTCAGCCCAAGCACTAATATCAAGCCACCTCGTGGCGTATCATATCCTCACAATCAGGCCCTCGTCCTCACTCTACGGAACCTCTCAAAAAACCCCTCGGGGGAATCAGTAAAATAGGGTACTCGACCCAAAACATCATTTTTAAATCTCAAAGTAGTGTATATCAGGCTGAGTTTCGAAAACAGTAAGCACAATGTGGCTGGGTGAAATCATCAATAAATAGTGAGGAAAACAGCAGTAAAAAGCCCCCAAGGGATCTAAACATATCGGCACGAGGCCCCAAACACGGCTTATAGCACAAATATTTCAACAATCTTTAGAACGTAATTTAACATAAGGTTTTGAGTAAAATATGCAACTCATTAGTCGCCTGCGGAGAGGACCTAGTCCAATCCAAAAATCAGTGCACGCCACATACTCGTCATCTGACATGTGCTCCATTCTAAAATTAGTGAGAAATATGTAGTCCAGAGTTTCATACCCTCAGGACAAGATTTATAACCATTACTTACCTCTACCGGCCACAACACTAGTCCGCTATGCTCTTGCCCCTCAAATTGGCTCCCGATTGCTCCGAATCTACCCAAAACCAGTTTAACATCATTAATATATGCTAAAGGAACACAACCCAATCGAAAACTATCAAATTATACAAGAATCTTGAAATTCGTCCAAACCTGAGCCTCGGCCCACGTCTCGAATTCAATAAATTTTACATCACTAGAAACCTCGTCCTCCCACTATTCTACACATACCAAAAACATCACAATCGGACCACAATTGCCTACCCAAGTTGCCAAAAGAATTTTCCAATCCTCCACCCATTCTTCCCATCCTTTACCTAATTTAAACCTTCAATTTACAAGCCTAATCCGAACAAAATAGCATAGAAACGACTTTAATAACCCGGGAACTTACCTCCATTGAAGAACCACGAATTTCCTCTTCAATTTGCCTTCAAAAGAGCTCCAACCGCATGCAAAAATGGTGGAATGAATAAAATTTCACGGAGGATCCTTTTTATACTGTTCTGCCCAGAAATTCCGCACCTGCGGACAGTTAATCGCACCTGCGGTCCCAGGTGCGCACCCGTGCAATCCCACTAACGGGCCAATTCTCGCACCTGCAGCCACTCCTCTGCACCTGCGGCTTCGCAGGTGCGGCCATCTTTTCGCACCTGCGGATTTTCCCTTTCCTAGCCTCCTTCCTCACCTGCGACATCGCACCTACGGCTACCCTTCCGCAGGAGCGGCCAACACCAGAAACTTACACCAGCAGCCATTTGCTGCAATTGTTCCAAGTTCAAAACTTCGCCAACCATCCGAAATCAATCCCGAGCCCCTCGGGACCCCAACCAAACATACCAACACACCCATAGAATTATTCCAACTTAGTCGAGCCTTCGAAACACCAAAAACAACATGAAAACACCAAAATTACATCAAATTCAAGCCTATGAACTTGAAACTTCCAAATTTCGCCAACTATGCCGAAACCAACCAAAACATCTCCGATTAATCTGAAATTTTGCAGACATATCCAAAATGACATTAGGAATCTTCTCCAACTTTCGGAATCCCATTCCGACCCCGAGAGCCTATTTTCCATTGCCGACCGAAAATCGCCAAAAACTAGCTTTCGCCAATTCAAGCCTAATTCTACACCGGACATCACAACTTCATTCCGAACACACTCCTAAGTCCCAAATCACCTAACGAAGCTATCCGAGCCATAAAATCCGCATTCCGAGGTCGTTCACCAATAAGAGTTGACTTTTTCAACTATTAGGCTACTTTAAGAGACTAAATGCCTCAATTCTCACTATGACCACTCCGGAACCAAATCAACTGACCCAATACAACAAAAATAGGCTAGCAATATATAATAAATGCAGAAATGGGGGAAACGGGGTAAATCTCACGGAACGACCGTTCGGGTTGTTACATCCTCCCCCTCTTAAACAAACGTTCGTACTCGAACGGGTCTAGAAATATACCTGGAGTCTCGAATAAGTGAGGATATCTGTCCCGCATCTCCCGCTCGGTCTCCCAGGTGGCATCCTCCACCGGCTGCCCTCTCCACTGAACCTTCACTGAAACTATATCCTTAGACCTCAGCTTCCTGACCTGTCGACCCAAAATAGCCACTGGCTCTACCTCATATGACATATCACCCTCAAGCTGAACCGTGATGAAGTCCAAAACATGAGACGGGTCACCGACATACTTCCGGAGCATCGAAACATGGAATACCAGATGAATACTCGATAGACTAGGAGGCATAACAAGCCTATAAGCCACCTCCCCAACCCTCTGAAGCACCTCAAATGGGCCAATGAACCTGGGACTCAACTTCCGCTTCTTCCCGAATCTCATAACATCCTTCATGGGAGACACCTTCAGCAACACCTTATCCCCAACCATGAAAGACACATCTCGGACCTTCGGGTCCGCATAACTCTTCTGCCTAGACTGCGACGTGCGAAGACGCTCCTGAATCAACTTTGCCTTACCCAACGCATCCTGAACCAAGTATGTGCCCAATAGCCTAGCCTCGCCCGGCTTAAACCAACCAACCGGAGATCTGCACCTCCTTCCATATAAAGCCTCATACGGAGCCATTTGGATACTCGACTGATAACTGTTATTATATGCAAACTCCGCTAGTGGCAGAAACTGGTCCCATGAACCACCAAAGTCAATCACACAAGCACGCAACATATCCTCCAGAATCTGAATGGTACTCTCCGACTACCCGTCGGTCTGAGGATGAAACGCTTCGCTCAACTCAACCTGAGTACCAACTCTCTCTGTATGGCTCTCCAAAACTGAGATGTGAATTGAGTGCCTCTGTCGGAAATGATAGAAACTGGAACCCCATGCAATCAGACAATATACCCGATGTAAATCTCAGCTAACCTCTCCGAAGAATAAGTAGTACCAACAGGAATGAAGTGCGCAGACTTGGTCAACTAATCCACAATAACCCATATAGCATCAAACCTCCTCGAAGTCCGTGGGAGTCCAACTACAAAGTCCATGGTGATCCGCTCCCACTTCCACTCCGGAATATCAAATCTCTGAAGCAATCCACCTAGTCTCTGGTGCTCATACTTGACTTGCTGACAGTTGAGACACCGAGCCACAAACTCAACAATATCTTTNACCTCAGTAAGAATCAAATCTCGAAGCCCATCTACATTGGGCACGAAAATCCGGCCCTGCATCCTCACGACCCCCATCATCACAAATAACCACATCCCTGGCATCACCGCGACGGACCCTGTCCTGAAGAACAAGCAAATGTGGATCATCATACTAGCGCGCTCTAATATGATCGTAAAGAGAAGACCTGGAGGCTACACAAGCCAACACCCGCGGGGGCTTTGATAGATCCAATCTCACCAACCGACCCGCTAAGGCCCGAACATCAAGGGCTAATGGCCGCTCTGCTACTGGAAGGTAGGCTAGACTCCCCAAACTCTCTGCTCTGCGACTCATGGCATTAGCCACTACATTGGCCTTCCCCGGATGATATAAGATAGTGAGGTCATAATCCTTGAGAAGCTTTAACCATCTCCTCTGACGCAAATTCAAGTCCTTCTGCCTCAGCATACTGCAAACTACGACGATCAGTGAAAATCTCATACTGCACTCCATACAAATAATGCCGCCAAATATTCAAGGCATGGACAATGGTAGCTAACTCAAGATCGTGCACTGGATAATTCTTCTCGTGCACCTTCAACTGTCTAGACGCGTAGGCAATCACCCTACCATCCTGCATCAATACCGCTCCCAACCCAACTCTAGTAGCATCACAATAGACTGTGTAAGAACCCGAACTAGTAGGCAAAACTAGTACCGAAGCTGTGGTCAATGCTGACTTGAGCTTCTGAAAGCTCTCCTCACACTCGTCAGACCATCGGAATGGAGCACTCTTCTGGGTCAATCTGGTCAAAGGCGAAGCAATAGAAGAGAATCCCTCCACAAAGAGATGGTAATATCCCACCAAACCAAGGAAACTCCTAATCTTTGCAGCTGAGGACAGTCTGGGCCAACTCTGCACCGCCTCTATCTTCTTCGGATCAACCTGAATACCCTCACTAGACACCACGTGCCCCAAGAAAGCTACCGAACCAAGCCAAAACTTCACACTTGGAGAATTTCACATAAAGCTTCTCCTCCCTCAACCTCTGTAACACAACTCTCAAATGAACACAATGACGAAAGAATCAAGGTAAGGCTGAAACACGCTGTTCATCAATTGCATGAACGCAGCTGGGGCATTGGTCAACCCAAATGACATAACCAAGAACTCATAATGACCATATCTGGTCCTGAAAGCAGTCTTCGGAATGTCAAAATCCCGAATCTTCAACTGATGATACTCAGATCTCAAGTCAATATTGGAAAACACTCTGGCTCCCTGAAACTGGTCAAACAAATCATCAATGCGGGGCAAGGGATACCGGTTCTTCACCGTAACCCTGTTCAACTGCCGATAATCAATACACATACTCATGGACCCATCCTTTTTCTTCACGAACAACACTGGTGCACCCCAAGGTGACACACTAGGCCGAATGAACCCCTTATCCAGGAGTTCCTGAAGCTGCTCCTTCAATTCGTTTAGATCCACTGGTGCCATAAGATAAGGTGGAATAGAAATAGGCTGGGTGCCTGACACAAAGTCAATACCAAAATCAATATCCCTGTCAGGTGGCATTCCTGGCAAGTCTGCAGGAAACACATCCGGAAAGTCACGGACCACAGGAACTGAATCAATAGCGGGAATATCACCACTGACATCCCTCACAAAGGCCAAATAAGATAAACACCCTTTCTCAACCATGCGCTTAGCCTTCAGGTAGGAAATCACCCTGCTAGGCATATACTCAGAAGAACCTCTCCACTCAACCCTCGGAAACCTTGGCATAGCTAAGGTCACGGTCTTAGTGTGAGAATCAAGAACATCATGGCACGAAGATAACCAATCCATGCCCAATATCATATCAAAATCGACCATGCTGAGTAACAGTATGTCCACTCGGGTCTCCAAACCCCCAATAGACATCATGCACGACCGATACACACGGTCCACAATAACAGTATCTCCCACCGGAGTCGACACATGAACAGAGGTGACTAGAGACTCACGGAGCACATCCAGAAAACGGGCAAAATATGAAGAAACATAGGAATATGTAGAACCAGGGTCAAATAAGGCTAAGGCATCTCGGTAACAGACTGAGACAATACCTGCGATCACGGCATCTGAGTCCATAATATCTGGCCTGGCTGGAAGTGCATACATGCGAGCCTGACCTCCCTCTGCTCGACCTCCCCCTCTAGGGCAACCTCTGGCTGACTGACTACCACCCTTGGCTGCCTGGGCGGGTGGTGAAGTAACTGGAGCTGAAGTCGAGGGCTGGCCTCTTTGCTGAGAAGATCCACCGGAACGGCGGGGAAACTGCCTCCACACGTGCCCGAACTCTCCGCACTCAAAGCAACTCCCTAGAGCTGGAAGCGGGGACTTATAGAAACCCCTAGCACCCAAACAGCCACTGGAAGACTCATGCACAGAAGAACCCTGAACTGGGGGTGCTCGAGCTGCACTCTGATCTGGGAGGGCACCAAATGAAGTACGGCCTGACTGAGAACCACGGGGACCATTCCCCGAAGATGCACTACTATATGCGGGGCGACTTGACTGAGGAGGCCTGAATGAACGACCCCTACCCTGCTGAAACTGCCCCCTGAAGGGAGCACCACTAGAACTTCCCGAACCACGAGGCCTCTTGGCCTTCCTCTCCTCCCGCTCCTGGCGGCGAACGAACACAATATCTAGAGCTATGTCAACAACCTGCTCGAATGAAGCACCCGATACTCTCTCCCGAGTCATAAATAGTCGGAGCTTATAAGAAAGACCATCTACAAACCTCCTCATCCTTTCCCTATCGGTAGGGACAATCTTAGAAGCATGCCTATCCAACTCGAAAAATCTCATCTCGTACTGAGTAACTGATAACTCTCCCTGGCGCAGCTGCTAAAACTGCCTGCGCTGCTTCTCTCTGTGGGACTGAGGAACATACTTCTCCAAAAATATCATGGAGAACTGCTGCCAGGTGATAGGTGCTAAACCAACTGGCCTACGCCTCTCGAATGACTCTCACCAAGTAAAGGCAGCACCTGTAAACTGAAATGTAACAAATGAGACCCCACTGGTCTCCAAAATACCCGCAGTACGTAGTATCCTCTGGAACTTATCTAGAAACCCCTGGGCATCCTCGCCCTCTGTACAGCTGAAAGTCGGAGGCTGAAGTCTGCTGAACCTCTCCAACTTGCGCTGCTCGTCCTCAGGCATAACAAGGACCACATAATCCTGGACTGGAGCAACTGGTTGAGCTGGGGCTGCTCCCGGTGCTTGAATAACCCGTGCAGCCTGCTCAATATCTAAGACAGGGTCTCCTGAAGATCCGGAATAACCATAGGCACTACCGGTGCCTGAGCTTGTCCCGCTGGAACACCAAGGGGATCCAGTGGTACTATCCCAGCTGCTGCGCGGGCTAGCCCCTTACCTCTACCAGGGCCTCGACCTCTCGCTGGTCTAGCCAGTGACGGGTCACTTTGATCGGTAGTATGTGTCCTCACCATCAGTGAGAGAATGAAACAACGTAAGTTCAGATTTCAAGAATCAATAGATTAGCACGAAAGAGTTCAAGAAAGATGGAAATGTTTCCTAAAAGTTCGGCAGCCTCTCGAAGATAAGTACAGGCGTCTCCGTACCGATCCGCAAGACTCTACTAAACTTTCTCATGACCGTTAAGTCCTATGTAACTTAGGCTCTAATACCAAATTATCACGACCCCAAATCATAAACCGGCCGTGATGGCGCGTATCGTGGAACTAGGCTAGCCAATAACCATATGTTCAATATTTCTTTCAAAATCCCTATCAAATTTCAAGAATTTCATAAAATATACAGAGTTTACTAAATACATTAGGCCAAATAACAGTGCCACCAACCTCAAAACCCGGAGCCAACATGTCATGAGCATCTAAGAAAATAAGCCAAAGGTATACTATTATAATACAAAACCTCCGAATAAATAGCTAGATACAACAAGAAGGGAAAACAGAGATTTGCTACGGACGCTGAATAATTACCTCTATATCCCGCACTCTGGCTCCACACGAAAAAGATAGCTAATGCTCGATATCTGCACCTAAATCTGCACACAGGGGTGCAGGGAGTAATGTGAGTACGCCAAATCAGTAGTAATGAAAATAAATCAAGTCTAAGTGGAAACAAATCACATACAAATCAATGTCATCAATTCACAATATGCACAGCCTTTCTTTCCAACAGTATAAACATACATATATGAAGTCATCATGCCTTAAAACTAACTTCAGAAAGTCCTTTGAAGAATGCATATTTGTAACAACTTCAAACCGAAATATTTAGTATAAAAATGAAATGAATCATATAGAGGCCCCTCGGGCAAAACATATTTCATAAGTTTAGAGTGAAAGTAGTAAAATCATAAGTAGCCCCTCGGACAAAAAAATGTTTCATAATTAGCCTTTCGGGCATGCCTCACAGTCACTCATAATCAGTAACTCAGCACCTCACAGTCACTCAGCACCTCACAGTCACTCATGCCTCCCAATCACTCGTCACTTGTCACTCGGCACTCGGCACTCGGTGCGCTCACTGGGGGTGTGTGCATACTCCGGAGGGGCTCCTTCAGCCCAAGCACTAATATCAAGCCACCTCGTGGTGTATCATATCCTCACAATCAGGCCCTCGGCCTCACTCTACAGAACCTCTAAAAAATCCCCTCGGGCGAATCAGTAAAACAGGGTACTCGACCCAAAACATCATTTTTAAATCTCAAAGTAGTGTAAATCAGGATGAGTTTCGAAAACAGTAAGCACAATGTGGCTGGGTGAAATCATCAATAAATAGTGAGGAAAAGAGCAGTAAAAATCCCCCAGGGGGTCTAAACAGATCGGCACGAGGCCCCAAACACGGCTTATAGTCCAAATATTTCAACAATCTTTAGAACGTAATTTAACATAAGGTTTTGAGTAAAATATGCAACTCATTAGTTGCCTGCGGAGAGGACCTAGTCCAATCCAAAAATAAGTGCGCGCCACATACTCGTCATCCGACATGTGCGCCATTCTAAAATTAGTGAGAAATATGTAGTCCGGGGTTTCATACCCTCAGGACAAGATTTATAACCATTACTTACCTCTACCGACCACAACACTAGTCCACTATGCTCTTACCCCTCAAATTGGCTCCCGATTGCTCCGAATCTAGCAAAAACCAGTTTAACATCATTAATATATGCTAAAGGAACACGATCCAATCGAAAAATATCAAATTATACAAGAATCTCAAAATTCGGCCAAACCCGAGCCCCAACCCACGTCTCGAAATTCGATAAATTTTATTTCACAAGAAACCTCGTCCTCCCACGATTCTACACATACCAAAAACATCACAATCAGACCACAATTGCCTACCCAAGTTGCCAAAAGAATTTTCCAATCCTCCACCCATTCTTCCCGTCCTTTACCTACTTTAATCCTTCAATTTACAAGCCTAATCCGAATAAAATAGCATAGAAACGACTTTAATAAGTTTCTCCACTGAAGAACCACGAATTTCCTCTTCAATTTGCCTTGAAAAGAGCTCCAACCGCATGCAAAAATGGTGGAATGAATAAAATTTCACGGAGGCCCCTTTTTATATTGTTCTGCCCAGAAATTCTGCACCTGGGGACACTTAATCGCACATGCGGACCCACAACGGCGGTCCCAGGTGCGCACCTGCGCAATCCCACTAACGGGCCAATTCTCGCACATGCGGCCACTCCTCCGCACCTGCGGTGCGGCCATCTCTTCACACCTGCGGATTTCCCCTTGCCTTGCCTCCTTCCGCACCCGCGCATGACCTTTCACACCTGTGACATCGCACCTGCGGCTACCCTTCCGATGGTGCGGCCAACACCAGAAACTTACACCAGCAGCCATTTGCCGCAATATTTCCAAGTTCAAAACTTCGCCAACCATCCGAAATCAATCCCAAGCCCTTCGGGGCCCCAACCAAACATACCAACACATCTCATAGCATTATTCCAACTTAGTCGAGACTTCGAAACACCAAAAATAACATGAAAACACCAAAATTACATCAAATTCAAGCCTATGAACTTGAAACTTCCAAATTTCTCCAACTACGCCGAAACCAACCAAAACACCTCCGATTAATCTGAAATTTTGCAGACATATCCAAAATGACATTAGGAACCTGCTCCAACTTTCGGAATCCCATTCCGACCCCGATAGCCTATTTTCCACTGCCGACCGAAAATTGCCAAAAACTAGCTTTCGCTAATTCAAGCCTAATTCTACACCAGACGTCAAAACTTCATTCTGAACACACTCCTAAGTCCCAAATCACCTAACAAAGTTGTCCGATCCATAAAATCTGCATTCTGAGGTCGTTCACTTGTAAGTCAACTCCCAGTTGACTTTTAAACTATTAGGCTACTTTAAGAGACTAAATGCCTCAATTCTCACCGTGACCACCCGGACCCAAACCAACTGAACCAACACAACAAAAACAGGCTAGAAATATATGAAAAATGCAGAAATGGGGGAAACGATGTAAATCTCACGGAATGACCGGCCGGGTCATTACATCGGATTCCGATTTCGGAAGTTGGAGTAGGTCTGTAGGTTTGAATATGAACTGTGCGCAAAATTTGAGGTCAATTAGACGTGGTTTGATAGGTTTCGGAATCGATTGTCGAATTTGAAAGTATCAAGTTCTTTTAGTTTGAGTCGGAGGATGATTCGTGATTTTAGCATTGTTTGAGGTGGTTTGAGGGCTCGACTAAGTTCGTATGGTGTTTTAGGATTGGATGGTATGTTTGGTTGAGGTCCGGGGGCCTCAAGTGAGTTTTAGGTGCTAAACGGATTGAGTTAGGACTTATGGAATTTGTTGAAGTTGTTGCACCGGGTGTAATCGCACCTACGCACTTTGGGCCACAGGTGCGGAGCCGCAGAAGCGGCCATGGAGCCGCAAAAGCGGAATTGATCTTGTCCAGCTGGGGTCGCAGGTGCGGCTAGTGGTCCGCAGAAGCGGGCTCGCAGGTGCAGCCCAGTGCTTGCAGATGCGGTCCCAGCCCATTTAAGTTATTTTCTCACTTGCAACGTATTTGCCGCAGGTGCGGTATCGCAGAAGCGGGTAATTGACCGCAAGTGCAATTTAACTTGCAAAAAATACCTAAGTGCGAGGGTTCGAATTCATTTCTTCATTTTTGGACTTGAGAGCTCAGAAATTGGCGATTCTTTGAGGGATTTTCAGAGGGAGCTTTGAGTAATGATTCCTAACTCTTTTTTGGTTGTATTTCATTAATTTATAGTTATTTTCTTCATTAAATTAAGGAAAATGTGTCAGAAAGTAGGACAATGGGGGAATAGTTCTTCAAACGAATTTTTGAGTTTTGATTAGGATTTAGACATAAGATTTGGATGATTTTGGTACGAGTGAACTCGTGAGCGAATGAGTGTTCATTATGGTAACTTTTACTCGATTCCGAGACGTGGGCCTCGGGAGGCGTTTTGGGGTAAATTTCCAAATTTTTCCCTTAACTTTTATTTTAGTAGCTAGATTAGTTCCTTGTAGTTGTATTTACGTTATGTAATTGATTTTTTCTAGATTTGGGTCATTGGGAGTCAGATTAACGTGGAAAGAGCATTGTTATGGACTGATTGAGCTTGGTTCGAGGTAAGTGGCTTGCCTAACCTTGTGTGGGGGAACTCCCTTTAGATTTGGTACTGTTTTTGAGATATGAGTGTCGTGTACGTGAGATGACGAGTACGTACACTGGCTAATTGTTGTGAAAATTCAATTTCTACTAAGTAATTACATGTTTTCCTTTTTATTTGAATCTTATCAGGATGTGTAGTATCCTGTTAGACTAAAATAGCATGCCTACTTACCTTAACTGTTTATCTGAATTACATTCAACATGTTTAGCAAATATACCTGTTTTTCCTTAACTTGTACTTAAGTTGAATTGTAGGATTTCATGTTGTAACTATTGAATTCTATTGTTTGGGCTGCATATTTACTTTGGGACTACGGAACGGTATTCCAGGAGATCCCCCATATTCTGCATATTTACTTTGGGACTACAGAGCGGTATTCCGGGAGATCCTCCTATCTTGCATATTTACTTTGGGACTACGAAACGGTATTTCGGGAGATCCCCTACACATTTACGTTTGGAATTACGAGACGGTATCTCGGGAGGTCCCCTGTTGTATTTCTGTATACTGAGCTGTTACCTTCTATGATTTCTTTCTTGTTAAATTTCAGTCTTTATTTTACTGCGATATTTCATTCTTGCCTTGCTTTATTATTTATATACAAGTAGGGCCCCGTCCTGACCTCGTCACTACTCGACTGAGGTTAGACTTGACACTTACTGGGTAGCGTTGTGGTGTACTCACACCCCTATCCTCATATGTTTTTCTGTGCAGAACCAAGTTCTTCTTACCAGCCTCGTTCATAGTTGCAGTTTCTGCTGCCAGAGACTTCAAGGTACATCTTCCCGCGCCCGCAGATCCTCGGAGTCCCCCTCTATTCCCTTATGTTCATTTTTCCCTCATTCCTATAGACAATGATGTATAGAATAGTTCGGACTCGTATAAGTTTGTGACTTACGGTGTTCCGGATCGTGGGAATATTATGTACTGTTCAGGAGTTGTTATTGTATATGCCGAGCGGCATCTAAATTGCTTATTTACAATGCCTACTACTGTTAGTCGTAACTTTTCATGTTTTCATTTTCGTTTCCGCAAAGTGTTCGACTTACCTAATCGTAGAGACTATGAGCCGTCACGACAAATTCACAGAGGGAGAATTTGGGTCGTGACACTTATGAGTAGTGCTTCTACCAAGTTGTGCTACTGCAACCATGCCTAGAATTATATTCTGTAACGTGACTGAGGCATGAATATCATAAAAAATACTTGTCATATTAGAATAGGATGCTTAGCCTAAATCAAGTTCACTATAAATTGATAGATACCCATCGTATCCAAAGTCTCATTTTATGATCTAAAATGCAGATGCATCCTACTCAATGAATCTCAATCAACTTAGATTTCCATGAATTCTACAGTTAACAAGACAAATATACTGCTGGTTCAGGTTCTTGTTTACACCATTACCATCTCATGTTGTAGCTCATTGAAAAATTTGGAAATGGTTAAAAGTGTGAACCTGCTCTAGGTTTTGCCTTTTCTTTTCTATGTTGGTCGAGTTACTGATGGGAATTATCTGCATTCTTTAGATTTTAGGATGTTTGTTTTACAATATGCTTACGTAGTCTAATGAATTAACATTGATCTAATTTTAGGTATATGATATATTTATCTGATATATTTTTCTCTCTATCTTGTGAGGAGGCTGATGCATTATGACCGTTTAAGAGCCAAGTTTCACTTTTGAAAATATTATCATTAGCTTTGACTAGAGTATTCTCTACTAGAGGTCTCTTTTTGGCCCGATTCCCAAACTTAGTGGAGAGTTGATATAGGATTTTGTCCGACTGTTATGTATTTTTGTTCTGTTCTTTTCATTACATATGTGAGTATTCTCCTTTTTAAAGAAGGTATACATCTTTTATAATTATAAATTAAATATCGATGTGAAGTTTATTTTCATGTTTGTTCAAGTGCATATTATTGTGCACAATTATGTGTCATCAGATACGGTGAAATAGTTGGCATTGGATCTCTTTTCAAGCAATTACCGGTTCGGTATAGCTATTTAATATATTATAAGTCTAGTCCCTTTTTGATGTGAAAGTTGTGTTTTTCAAGTTTCAACTTAATGCCGCCCCTGAATCCACAAGTACCGGCTTGATTACCCCTAAGATAAGAGGAGGATATAGAGATAGTAGATAGAGAAGTTTTACTGGAAAATTAATAGACCATTAGGTAGAATAGACTCACAAAATTTTGACATAATTAAGTTTTCATCATGTAATATAGTTCACTAGGCCAAAGCTGCATTAATATTAAAAAATTGATTCTCTGCTTTAAAACGTGCCTTTGATGGAGCTATTTCAATAGATTTATTGTGTCTGGATTTTTTCTTTCCTCCTCTTAGTTCTTGCTGATGTTTTAGGATAAATTAAACTTCTTCTCTTTTTGTCATCTAAACTAACTGAATTTTGGACGATACTACTGCATATGTGAATATGAGAATACAATTATATGGGATATATCTCAGATCAATTATTCAACAATGCATTTATGCTACCACCTTCAAATTAAACAACATAGATAAGGACCTCAAGAATTTGAAATTTGAACTGGTTCTAACCTTCAAACTAGGTGTTGAAAATTAAAGGTATTAGATAAACTTTTTCCTTTGAGTTGGAGTCACGATTAGCTTTGGTTAGCGAGTTGTGCACAACATTTCATATGCTTCAAAATGAAATAAGTAGTTTTTGCAATTCTTAATAACACGTACGTGTCTCACTGGCCCCTTCGCATGATAACTTCGATGACTATGATATGTTTGGGTTTCTTTTCATTCCTTTGCCACTTCAATTTTTCATTCGACTTACATATGTCTCAAAACAATTATTATTCATCAATAGTTTTGGGTAGACTATCTTGCAAAATTTCTTTGCTTAGTTTTGGCTACCTTAAACCCATAGATACTTAGTCAAAATATTTAAAAAATAGACCACCTTTTTGTATCTCTAGATCCACCACTAGAGTTAAGTTTCTATTCTACGTGATAGATCGTAGTTCGGATTCTAATTCTTACTTTTCTTTTCCTTGAGTGGATATCAAGGTGAACGTATGTGCTATCAGCAACATCAACTTTTGTGTTAGTTGGGACAACCAACATGAACATGATTAATCTAATTATTTTTATTTTTTCCATTGGAAGCAAGCCCAAGAATGTCGTTATACAACTTTGTCACACAAGTGAATGTACATAAGTATAAGGTGTGTTATGTTAATATTTAATCATGTTGATATTTTTTTGGTAATTCTACTAAACAATCAATCTCATGCATATGCCCCCTGCTTTTGCACGTGCACATGTCATCTAGTTTTGTCTATATGTGTTACTCAGAGGCAGCCAAATGTGACACCAGAAGCAATCAAATTGCTCTTGTTCCCATTCTCAGTAACCGGGGAAGCACAAATTTGGCTGAATTCGTTCTCCATCAATTCCATTAATACTTGGGACGAACAAGTCAAACAGTCTCAGAACAAATTTTTTCCCACGAAATTATATAGCAAAGCAGGTTGATGAGATCCTACAATTCAAGCAAAAGCCAATGGAAAACTTACATGAGACATGGGAAAGATTCAAGGGTATGCTAATAAAGTGTCCACATCATGCTATTCCATAGCAGGTGTGGCAGAGGTTTTATATTGGACTCACTAATAGTTTAAAGGCTAATGTTGATGCTTCAGCTGGTGGAGTATTTCTGAGCAAATCATTTACTGAAGCAAGACAACTTCTGAATAAGATGACTCAAAATTCAGGCTGGAAGACTTGAGATGCACTAATCACTCATATAATTCATTTAGTAGCACTTGATTCGAATAAACCTAATGCTGGAATTATTGTTACTCTTATGACAAAGATGAGTCTCTTAACTAAGAAGATCGATGATATAGGCACAAAGCAAGTCCACATAGTTGATACAACAAATGAGGGATTATGCACATCATGTGTTAATCAACCATATATTTGCTCGTGGAGTGGTGAACATGAATCTCATGGGTATAGTGAGGACATGAATTATGTGTCTAAGCACAATGGAGGATAGAGATAGAATGGCTAACAACCTTGGAGACCAGCCGAACTGTTACAACCCATATTTTCGAACGAGAAAATACGCCATAAATAAATTAATGGAATCTCGGAAATGAGATGTTGCATTCCGCATTTTTTTCATACGATAAATTTTCGTCGTAAGATAATCGATGTAAGTTCGGAAATGGGATTATTTTGAGATTATAAGCATTATGTTATTTTAAAAACCTGATGAGTAAATTCGTGAAGGAGAAAAGGTAAGCAAATCAAAGGAAATGAATCTCGTCGAAGTTTGACATTTTGGGATAAAATACGGCCCGAGCGAAAATATCCGATATTTTGTAGACTAGCACCATACAAGGTCACATGGCCACTATAGTGAGATGTGTAAAGTGTGTTAAAAGTGAGTAATATTATAAATAATTTGATATAATTCTTAATTATGTGGGTAATGGGCTAATTATTAAATTACTGGGGGATTAATAAGTTGATTAAGGAGAAGGGATGAAAATTTGGATTTAGTATAGTAGCATGGAAGCAAAAGAATTAAAGAAGTGTGACTCAAAAGTAACTATGATATGTGGCAAATCTTAAAGAAAGTGAGTCATTCCTAGTCTCTTAAAAGGCTTCCAGCAAAAGAATATATTAACATTATTGACAAAGCCTTTCATCCAAGAATATAGTAACATTATGGACAAAGACTTTCATCCATGAATGTGGTAACATTATTGGCAAAGGCATTCTGCCAAGGAATATATATTAACGCTATTGACAGAGAGTTTCTGCCAAGGAACGTAACAATGTTGTTGAGAAGGAGTTTTAGCCAAGATTATCTTTGCATAGAAAAGTTATTGCTTCGGGCATTTCATATGGATTTTTCCCTACTCCGATCTTGCCGTCACGTGTTTTGTCGCAATTGGCGAGTGTTAGAGGGATTATCAAGAAAATCGACTCAGGTATGTTAAGACTATCCCTTCTTTCTTTTTGGCATGATCTACATGACACAAATGAAACGAGCAAATACGCAAATTCCATAAATGAGTCTATTCATAGAGGTATTAGAGATGTCTATATTCTTGAATTTCCACATGTCTTATTATTCTATCGTCTGTTCATGGGTCTCAAAAATACGTGAGTTGGTAAAGTTTATTTCATGATATTAATCAGAGGCATAATGGTCTTATGTACCGAGAGATTTTATTAACGTATTTCATATGCATTTCATGCATGTATACATGCACATTGACCCATGACCAGATGACGTTATATACGTGTATATATATGTATATATATATATATATGTATATGGTATACGGGAAAGGTTATGGCGTTACATACGCACCACCACCTGATCACCTGGTATACATTAATGATTTTTCCCACAGTGACCGAGATGATACGATGGATGCCCTCAGAGGCTTGATGATGTTATGAACACATGTACCTATGCACGACATGACATTCATACGCATATGCATGACACTATGAGTATTTCATGATTTATAGAGTTATTTAGACTTACATGTCGAGTCTCTTACTCCATGTTTCTCTCATGTCTATTATTTACTGATTTCATTCCTCACATACTCGGTACATTGTTTGTACTGACGTCCCTTTTGCCTGGGGATGCTACGTTTCATGCCCGTAGGTCCCGATAGACAGGTCGAGAGTCCTCCAAGTAGGCTATCCTCTCAGAGGAAGATGTTGGTGCACTCCATTTGCTCCGGAGTTTCTTATTTGGTCATTATAATTAGGACATGTATTGATTGGTATGGCGGGGCTCAGTCCCGACCTTTATGATACTTATGTACTCTTAGAGACTTGTAGACAGATGTCATGTATACGACTACTTGCATGGCCTTGTCGGCCTATTTTTGGAATTTATAAATGATCATATTGGCCTATTAGGACCGTATGTCACGTGTATATGCTTACGTTGGTACTCGGTTGAGTATGGTACTGGGTGCCCATCGCAGCCCATCGGTTTGGGTCGTGATAAAAGTGGTATCAGAGCAGTTCTGTCCTAGGGAGTTTACAAGCCGTGTCTAGTAGAGTCTTGTTTTTGGGTGTGTCGTGCACCACACTTATAAGATTGTCATTCTTTCTTCTTACTCTAGATTGTGTGGTAGAGCTCAGTTGTAAGAACTCAATTTTCTAAACTCTATCTTATTCATAATACAATGATGCCTACATTCAGAAAGACGGTCGGTAAGAGATATAGCTGTGGAAGTGTTGAAGTCAGAGGAACTCAATTTTTGCATTAGGCTTATGCTGAGTAAATGTAAGGTCTCCAACAGAACATATGGGTATTAAGACGTGTACGCTTCTTGTTAAGGATCCCTAAGGCCTGAGTATCTATCCACCCATTATGGTGAAAAGCAACGACATAGGTACAAGTTTCAACAAGTAAAAGAAGCACGGTGAAGAAGGGTACAAGGTACCCAGTTAGTAAAGTGAGATATAAACATCTTGAGTTACCTTCAATTGTAAGAGAGGTATGTACAATTGGCCACACCCATCTCATTTATGCCCTATGGAAGCTAACAAAAGTAGTATACGAGAAGGACGGATATCAGGATCCGTCTGGGATTAGAGTAACCCAAAACAGTGGATGGATTGGTAGAGTTAGTTGACATTTCCGAAGGATAGTGCAAATGTTGAAATGGATCTCCTTGTGAGATACCTAGATGGTGCACTCTAAAATAGTACAGCTAGATATGAGTGCTACAAAGATAGGCACTGGAAGCCTGGAAAAGATAAATATTATCTTAGTATGACTCCCGTCCCTAGTAGAGAAATAATGCTAGGCAACCCGAAGAGCCAGTGGATAGAGAAAACGGGAGCTAAAAGAAAAAGAATATCTTGTTGAAGTTTTCAGAATAAAGTGATAGACAGAAATGTTAGCAGGAAATAAGAAGAGAGCTAATGAAGCATTAAGAGTAAGATGTGATACACGGATAACAACGGTAGGTCAAAAAGATGACTGTATTACAGAGTCAACAGTCAAATGAAGGAAAATATGAGAGGTGACAAGCCTTGAGACAACAAAAGAATATAGGCCATAAAGTCATATACTCACTTCGAAAAATAAGTTCGTGACTCCAACGCAACTACCGGAAGGAGAAGTTAGACCCCAGAATAATAGAAATCAGTATGGGCTTGTGAATAAATTAAGCGTGAATTAGGGACTGGGTTATTGGATAATAGTCAGCATCATGAGAGTTTCAGTTTCGTTCCGGCGATAATAGAATAGACAACAGAAGAAGATTCATGAGAAATTCGGAAAATGGTCATTCAGGAAGACGCTTCCCTAAAGTAAGAAATGTGAGCAAAGTTAAGCTTAAGGGACTATGTGTGCCAGTTACACTAAGTTCCACCCTCACAAGTAAGGAATTTCGTTATCTTTGGTACAGAAGGACTACCGCAAGGAGAATGAGAGTCATCAATAATGTTAGAAGACGCCAATGATGAAGAGGTAAAATATCTATAGGTAGATCCTCGTGGCTTCAACTCTTAGTACTCCCCTAAAGGGGAGAATATGGAGTAATGTGGCATTAAGTCAGAATTAAGTGGCTCTAGTGACTATGGAATGGTAAAAGAAGAATGCGATAAAAATAAAAAAGGAATGAGATTGCACTTATCCAAATCCTATAGATATTCTACGATTCCAGAATATTATACAAGCATGACGTCAAGGAAAGGAAGTAAGGGTTCCTACCTGGAATATTATTGATAAATAATGAGCCCGTGCGAGAGGTAATTTAGACAAAGGAAATAACCCAAGAAAGAATTGAGCCCAGGTCATAGACGAAGGATTGAATAGTTAAAGGATTGTATCATGAATATCCCTCAGCGCCTATGAAAGGCTAAAGTAATAACTAATACCAGGAGCCACATATCAGAAGATAGCATAAGCCTACATAAAGGCTGATCAGAAAGAAGAGGAAACTAAAGAATTATATCGACTAAGTAAATCAGGAGCGGGCCAAGAGAATTATAGACCCCAGGATCACTCTTAAATAGCAAGAGAGATATTACATTAGACATATTTTATAACAGCTCTACGATGAAGCCAACTGAAGAGTACCAGCCTCATAAGAAGTTAATATGTAGCTCCCTCCGGATTGTGTATGCACCAAAGGTGCAAGTATTGTAATAGAGCTTCAGATGGTGGCGATAAATTATACCTATATGGAAGGGAGGTTATGAAAGAGATAGAAGAATATGAGGCAATATTCTAAGGTAAGTAAGGAAATGTGAACAACGTATAAGATACTCAAATGCAGAAGGTTATGAATAGTCCATACTGCGGATAAGGGGCTAGGGCTAGAAACGCGGGGATTCAGTATCCAGGAATCATAGCAGCATCATCAGTGGCATACCTTCCAACCTATGGTTTCTAAGTACCGAAATGTCTAATTAGAGAGTGAAAGAAGAGTTAGAGACGATGTGATGTGTCGATGTTCCAGAAAAGCATAAGGAAATTGGTCACAAGCTAAAAGTATGATAGAATGACAAGGTTTTAGAAAGAAAGGAGTAAGGATAAGAATAGGGCAAGTGAGAAGATGACAAAAATGGATAAGTCCTCGGGATTAAGCCCGTGAAAACAAGGGATCTGATGGTTCCTCTAAGTTATAGAAAGCTCAGTATAGCCTGAATGGACTCAAAGGAGTCTAAGACTAGTAGAATTTAGAAGAGATGAAATGTTGCCCTGGTAGTAGAATGAGGGTATGATTTTGATAGATAAAGGATGACGTTTGGGCCTTCGATTGAGTAATGACTTGAAGAGGATTTCATAAATTGTAAGGGACTAAAATACCTATATAAGGTGAGTCACATTGGGATGCTATAAAGTACGGTTATGGAAGTATAGTATCACCCCTAGGTGGATCGATCTAATTACTCCAGATGCCCCCGATGAGACGTGAGCCCTAGTGGCAATGTGTTACGTAAGAAGTTTCAAGTTATCAATGGAATATTGTAGATCAACATTGAGGTGAATCGACAATGAATGGATAAAATATACAAAGTACAAGATGAGATTAGACCATCATTCTTAAGATGAACAATAATGAATAAGCATTAAAAGACTTAACTTTATGCATATAGGATAAGCAACAAGAGTAACATGGAGTTTGGTCGCAGACCTCAGTAACAATAAATCGAAGTAAGAGTTATGTATAGTATGACCCAATTAGATGTAGTAATGCTAATGACGCCCAGAGGGACAGCTTGACATAATTTTGTATATGTTCACAAAGTGAGGCCTACATAATTGCTAAGAGCTGGGGGAAAAAGGAGAGAAGCGTCGCATATGCGCACATACAAAGTTAGAGTCGTACAAGCTGCATGATAGAAGGTAGGAACAATTACAAGATTGGAAGGATTCCGAGCACGAGTCGTGGTGTGAGAAAGAGGCCTAAAGGGGGAATGCCCTGGCCGTTGGATTTATTCACAGAACGGTTGCCTAGATGGCAAGGAGAGTACTAAAGTATTTGAAAGATATAAGTTATGCAAATGATAGGTGCATCAGTCAACATTCGAGGACGAAGGTTCCAAAGGGGGGAATGATGTTACACCCTTTTTTTTCGTACGTGAAAATACTCCATAAATAAATTAATGGAATCTCGGAAATGAGATGTTGCATTCTGCATTTTTTTCATACGATAAAGTTTCATCGTAAGATAATCGATGTAAGTTCGGGAACGGGATTATTTTGAGATTATAAGCATTATGTTATTTTAAACACCTGGTGAGTAAATTCGTGAAGGAGAAAAGGTAAGCAAATCAAAGGAAATGAATCTCGTCGAAGTGACATTTTGGGATAAAATACGGCCCGAGCGAAAATACCCGATATTTATAGACTAGCACCATACAAGGTACCACATGGCCACTATAGTGAGATGTATAAAGTGTGTTAAAAGTGAGAAATATTATAAATAATTTGATATAATTAATTATGTGGGTAATGGGCTAACTATAAATTACCGGGGGATTAATAAGTTGATTAAGGAGAAGGGATGAAAATTTGGATAAGGTTTAGTATAGTAACATGGCAGCAAAGGAATTAAAGAAGTGTGACTCAAAAGTAACTATGATATGTGGAAAATCTTAAAGAGAGTGAGTCATTCCTAATCTCTTAAAAGGCTTCCAACAAAAGAATATATTGACATTATTGACAAAGCCTTTCATCCAAGAATATAGTAACATTATGGACAAAGACTTTCATCCATGAATATGGTAACATTATTGGCAAAGGCATTCTGCCAAGGAATATATATTAACGCTACTGACAGAGAATTTCCGTCAAGGAACATATCAACGTTGTTGAGAAGGAGTTTTAGCCAAGATTATCTTTGCATACCAAAGTTATTGCTTCGGGAATTTCATATGGATTTTCCCTACTCCGGTTTTGTCGTCACGTGTTTTGTCATAATTAACGAGTGTTAGAGGGATTGTCAAGGAAATCGACTCAGGTATGTTAAGGCTATCCCTTCTTTCTTTTTGGCATGATCTATACAACACGAATGAAACGAGCACATGCGCAAATTCCATAAATGAGTCTATTTATAGAGGTATTAGAGAGGTCTATATTCTTGAATTTACATATGTCTTAGTATTCTATCATCTGTTCATGGGTCTTAAAAATACGTAAGTTGGTAAAATTTATTTCATGATATTAATCAGAGGCATAATGGTCTTATGTACCGAGAGATTTTATTAACGTATTTCATATGCATTTCATGCATGTATACATGCACATTGACCCATGACCAGATGGCGTTATATACGCGTATATATATGTATATGGGATACAGGAAAGGTTATGGCGTTATATACGCACCACCACATGATCAGCTGGTATACATTGATGATTTTGCCCACAATGGGCAAGATGATTTGATGGGATGCCCTTAGAGGCTTGATGATGTTATGAACACATGTACCTATTCACAACATGACATTCATACGCATATGCACGACACTATGAGTATTTCATGATTTATAGAGTTATTCAGACTTACATGTCAAGTCTTTTACTCCGTGTTTCTCTCATGTCTATTATGTACTGATTTCATTCCTTACATACTCGGTACATTGTTTGTACTGACGTTCCTTTTGCTTGGGGACGCTGCGTTTCATGCCCGCAAGTCCCGATAGATAGGTCGATAGTCCTCCATGTAGGCTATCAGCTCAGCGGAAGATGTTGGTGCACTCCATTTGCTCCAGAGTTGCTTATTTGGTCAGTATAATTAGGACATGTATTGATTGGTATGGCGGTCTCAGTCCCGACCTTTATGATACTTATGTACTCTTAGAGGCTTGTAGACAAATGTCATGTATACGACTACTTGTATGGATTTGTCAGCCTATGTTTAGAATTTGTTGGCCCATTAGGCCTGTATGTCACGTGTATATGATGATGTAATAAGAAAGATACATTACGTTGGTACTCGGTTGAGTAAGGTACCGGGTGCCCGTCGCGGCCCATCTGTTTAGGTCGTGACACCAACAACAGATGCAATGGAATAATTCAGGCAATGTTAGACCTCAAGGTCAAGTGATACCATATCAGAGACCACCTAGTTACAACCTGCAGCAACAACAAGTAGCATATCTACAGCAGCAACAGAGATATAAAAAACAACCAAAACCTATGGTGAAACAAGAGGATAATGGCATGTATGATATCATAACCATGTTGAAGTAGTTGGTAGGAGACAAAGGTAAAATGGAAGAGGCTATTATGTCTCTTTATGCTGCCATCAAGAACATTGAAACACATTGGGATAACTCTCCTCAGTCGTGAACAACAGACCATATGGCACTCTACCTGGAGACACAACTGCTAATCCCAAGGACACTGGGATTCATCCTGTGCTAGCAGTAAGTCTGAGGAATGGAAGAGATCAAGATAGAGAACAATAAGGACAGGTAGCCAAGGATGCACTTCAACCCCTGGCTGAACATTTTGTGTTAGGCCAAAATAACCTTATTGATGTAGTGATTCAACAAGTTATGTATGAGAATGTAATTGAGCCTGAGAAAGTACCGGAGGTAATGACTAGTTGTACAGAAAAATCCTCATGCCCCATTCCCTCAAAGATTTTCAAAGCAAAAGAAGGACGATCAGTAGAGGAAGTTCTTTGAAATCATAAAATAGCCGAGTCTCAATATACCCTTGCTGGAGGAACTAATTGATATGTTTATGTATGCTAAAATGATTAAAGACTTCTTATCAAAGAAGATAGACTTTCAGGACATGGCGAGAGTACAACTGTCAATGGAATGTAGTGTTGTAGTTACCAGGCCCATTGCTCATAAATTAGAAGATCCTGGAAGTTTCACCATCCCGTGCACGATAGGGGGTTAATCTTTTGCCAAGGAATTATGTGATTTGGGAGCCAACATCAATTTGGTGCATCTAGCCATTTACAAGAAACTTGGCTAACCAAGGCTAAGGCTGACAGCTATACAACTGCAGCTAGCTGATCGTACCCTGTCATGCCAAGAAAGTATTGTTGATGATATGTTAGTACAAGTTGACAAATTCAACTTTCCTACAGATTTTGTTATCTTGGATTGCAATGTAGACATTCAAGTCCCACTCATATTGGGACGACCCTTCTTAGCTACGGGAAGAACACTTGTTGACTGTGGAAGAAGGGGAACTGAAGATGCACTTGAACGATGAAAAAGTTATTTTCCATGCACATAAATCAATGAAACAACCAAGTGACATTGGAGAATGTTCAATTTTTCAAGTGGTGGATGTGATAATGCAAGAAGAGGAGGAAATTGTTCATCTTGCAGATCCTTTGGAAGCTTGTTTATTGAATATGGATAAATTCAATGGTGAAAATTTGGCATAGTGGGGCTCTTGAAGTCCAAGGATATTGGCAAAGAGAGCCAAAGTTTGAACCATTAAATTTATCTGAGAGAAAGACACCACATGCTAAACTATCAATTCAGGAACCACCTCAGTTAGAATTGAAGCCATTGCCAAGTTACCTCAGGTATGGATTCTTGGGGCCTAACTCTACTTTACCTGTTATAATCTCATCAGGTTTGCGATATGTATAGGTAGCGCTGCTTATACATGCATTGCAAGAATATAAGAATGCCATAGGTTGGACGATCGGTGATATAAAGGGTATTATCCCTGCTTTATATATGCATAAGAAATGAGGGACACAAAATCTTTCAAAGAAAATCAAAGAAGGCCAAACCCAAACATGAAGTATGTGGTAAAAAAGGAAGTGATAAAGTGGTTAGATGCGGGCATCATTTTCCCTATTTCTGATAGCACATGGGTGAGCCCCATTCAATATGCCCCAAAGATAGGTGGGATGACTGTGATAAAGAATGAAAATAATGAGTTGATCCCTACCAGGATTGTTACTGGACGGCGCATCTGAATGGACTACAAAAAACTTAACAATGCCAGCAGAAAAAGATCATTTCCCACTTTCATTTAACAATCGGATGTTGGACAGACTAGCTGGGAAAGATTAGTTTTGTTTCTTACATGGTTATTCGGGGTAAAACCAAATTCACATTGCCCCTGAGGATAGAAAAGACCACATTTACTTGTACTTATGACACTTATGCATTTCGCAAGATGCCATTTGGACTATGCAATGCATCAACCACATTTCAGAGATGTATGATGGCCATTTTCACTGATATGGTGGAGGACACGATGGAAATATTCATGGATGATTTTTCGGTGGTGGAAAATTCTTTAAAGATTGCTTGAGAAATTTGAAAAGGTTCTTGAAGAGGTGTACATAAAAAAATTTAGTATTAAACTGGGAAAAATGCCATTTCATGGTACAAGAAGGCATAGTCTTAGGGTACTGGGTTTCCAGCAAAGGCATAAAGGTCGACTGTGGCAAGGTTGATATGATAGAGAAGCTGCCACCACCCACTTCTGTTAAAGCAATATGGAGTTTTCTCGGTCATGCCGACTTCAATAGATGGTTTATCCAAGATTTCTCTTAAAATTTCTAATCCATTGTTTAAATTGCTTGAAAAAGATCACCGTTTTGTGTTTTCGAATAATTGCAGGCTAGCATTTGAAGAATTGAAGAAGAGGTTAGTAACTGCACCAATCATTGTTGCACCTGACTAGGAGCAACCATTCGAGCTTATATGTGACGCAAGAAATCACGTTATAGGAGTAGTTTTGGGACAGCGGAAGGACAAGATCATGCATCCTATTTATTATGCAAGCAAAACGTTGAGTGGGGCACAACTTAACTACACCACAACATAAAAGGAGATATTGGCAGTGATGTTTGCATTTGATATGTTCAGAGCGTACTTGATAGGCTCAAAGGTAATTGTTTACACCGATCATGTAGCACTCAGGTACCTGATATCTAAGAAGGAATCCAAACCACAATTGATTCATTGGGTGTTACTCATATAAGGGTTTTATTTAGAGATTCCAGACAGAAAAGAGACTGAAAACCAAGTGACAGATCATCTTTCTAGGCTAGAGAGAGCTGAGAATGCAGTGGAAATAAAGGAAATTCAAGAAATATTTTTATATGAGCAGTTATTGGCCGCTTCACTTGACATGGTGCCGTGGTATGCAGACATAGCAAACTATCTAGAAATTGGTATGGTACCTTCTAAGTTTTCTCCTGATCAAAATAAAAAGTTATTTCGTGACTGCAAATGTCTTTGGGATAACCCATACATATTTTGTATTGACAATATGATCCGAAGATGTGTCCTCGAGAAAGAAATAAAATCTGTGTTGCAAGCTTGTCGTGCTTCTCCATCTGGAGGAAAATTCGGAGTAATACGAACAACAACGAAAGTTCTTGAGCCAGGTTTCTATTGGCCAACAATCTTCAAAGATGCACATAACTGGGTGAAAAAGTGTGACGAGTGCCAGTACATAGGTATATTTCCCGAAGACATGAGATGCCTATGCAACCAAATCTGGAGGTTGAGGTATTCGATGTATGGGGTATCGACTTCATGAGATTGTTCATCAACTTATTCGGTAATAAATACATCTTAGTTAAAGTTGACTACGTGTCAAAGTGGGTCGAGGCAGTGGCAATGCCAAAAAATGATGCCCAAGGGAGTGCTCGATTGCCTCTTAAAAGGTGCAAAAATTAGTGCATGTGTGCACTGTTGTGCACTCAGCGTGAGGTATTTGGAATTAATCAGGTAAGGTTTTTTTTTGGATTTTTAATCTCAGCGCCTCTCTAATATTTTAATCCTAATTCACAAAAACCTACACACTCTCTCTCTCTGATCACATGCAACCCTTCCCACATCCTCTTCACGTCTCATCTCCGCCCACCCTCTCCCTCTGCCGGCGAACATGTATGATTTCTCTCTCTCTCTCTCTTATTTCTTTCTTCTTCTTCTTCTTCTTCTTTTATATTATTTTGTTTCTTTCTATGGTATTTCTATCATGACCATCAGAGTCCGGCGACCTAGAGTTTGAACCTAGGTCTGATGTTGCCTCATTGTTTTGCTCTAACACTATTGGATAGGTGCCTCCAATATTTTGCTCTAATAGAGTGTCCCATTGTTTTGCTCTGACATTGGTCGCTTGGTGATAGGTTGTTCTACTTCAGCTTCTTATTCTCGAGTCAATTTTTTCTTGTCTTTTTCCACTCGACTTTTCGTTGGTGTGTTAGATGATCGGGCCATAGTAATTTCTTACAAAATGGATGAAAATAAGTATGTGCTCTTACGTGACGGGGTAGACCAAGCATACATTCAACAAAAATGTCGGATTGCATGTCCAAATTTTAGTAATTAGATCCAAGAAGTCATATGTAACAATTCTGCCATCATAAACCAATTTAACAGAGTGCCAAGAACAGAGCTTTAGGGTACTCAGACTTCCCCCTCCAATAGTGTTGGCGCCATTGTTGGGGATTGGCGATCAATAGTGTTTGAAATAGTTTGTAGTGCTTATTAAGGAATTTTTCTTTTTATTTTATTTTTCTCTTTTTGCGTTTAATGTTCTTTAACTGTGCGTAGGTTACATGTTAGATTGGTGCATGACTCGAGATTCTAGGAAAGAAGTGCTACCATACGAACCAGATATAGAGAAACAACTACGACAACTGAGGAAGGAAAAAAATCTCGCCTAGATGTCAGAGAAGGTTGGGAAATCCTTAACCAAAGAAACTATGGCTGGGGACGGTGATGATAATGAAGATTTGGCTGGAAGAGAGGCAGCCCAACAATGAGAAAAAGCTACACGAGATGCTGATGAAGCATATATTAGAGATGCACATATAATCTATGAAGAGGAGAGGGCTCGGTGAATTGCTCAAAATAAACCCTTGGCTCCAGACCAGTTTGGAAATATAGGTTTGGAAATATAGCTCCCGGGCATGGGAGATCACTTGGAGATTATGCTAGATCGGTCTAAAACCAAGGATTATCAAGTGTGAGACCACCTTCAATTGTAGCTAACAACTTTGGGTTGAAGCAACTTTTGGGTTGAAGCAAGGGTTGCTTCAACCCTTCAGAACTGTTATGTCTTTAGAAGGAAGATGAATGAAGATCTAAATACACATTTAATGGAATTCGAGGAGATTATGAATACCTTTCAACACAATTGGGTGTCACAAGATGCAGTGTACTTAAGGGCATTCCTTTTCACACTCAAAGAGGTTGCAAAGCAGTGGCTTTGAAGCTTGCCCACGTGATCAATTAGAACATGGGATGAGATGACCAGAAAATTTCTTGATAAATATTTCTCATCAGCTAGGACGGGCAAGTTTAGAAGATAAATCCATAACTTCTGCCAGAAAGAGACTGAAACTGTATTTGAAGCTTGGGAGAGGTTTAAGGAGGTGTCAGGAAGTGTCAATATAGCGGAATTGCACTCTAGATGCAACTTCAGGACTTTTGGGATGAATTGACACTGGCCTCATGTAGAACATTGAGCAATGCAGCTGGAGGACCCTTGATGAAGATAACTCCAGAGAAGATAGTTACTATTCTTAATGAGTTGTTTGAAGATGCAAATTAGTGGCCCTCTGAGAGTGCTGACAGAATAAGTTCGACTAGTGTTCATCAAGTTGATGCTAATACATCTATGCAAGTATAGCTTGATGCTATGGATAAGGAAATAAGAAAGCTAACTGTAGCTACAATACTAAGTGAGCCTCATGCGGCGTGTGATATATGTGGAAGAGGACACCCTACTCATGAGTGTCAAGTCTCAATGGAGGAAGTGAATGTTGTGGAAAATTACAACTTTAATGTAATGGGTTAGAAGCACCCCGGTTTTTCATGGAGTTCACCTGGAGGTACGCAAATGAATGGCAACAAAATAATCCTAGATTACAGGGACAAGGAGCTCCGGGCTTTATGAATCAGCCAAGGCAGCAGTTTCAGCCTCAACAGCCCAATCAGCTGGTCTAGAAGATCTCATGAAGGCCTTCATTGTCAAGACAAATGAGAGGCTCGACGCCCATGGTGCAACTATCAATTAACTAGGTACATATTTTCGAAACTTTGAGAGACATGTTGGACAAATTGCAACAATATTATCTGAGAGGGTTCTAGGAATTCTCCATGTTGATACTGAGAGAAGTCACAAGGAAACAATGAATGCTGTAACTTTGAGAAGTGGGCAAGTGTTGAAAGATCCCACCCCGAGCAAAAAAGATGTGATACCTGAAAAATAAAATGGGGAGCAACTGAAGAATAATGTCGATAAGAAGAAGAAGGGGCAAACAAAAATCGAGAAAAAGAAGAAGTGAGGAACTTCGAGAAGGGAGGAACATGATGTGAGCGAGCATATTCCTGCTCTACCTTTTCCTCAAAAGATATATAGAGAAAAGTTGGACAAGCAGTTTGGGAGATTTCTAGATATGCTGAAACAGGTTCATGTAAACTTACCATTCACAGAAGCGCTCTCACAAATGCCGGCGTATGGAAAATTCTTGAAGGACATCTTGAAAAAGAAGAAGAAGATAGAATAGACCTCAATGGTCAAGATCACATAGCATTGTAGTGCATCAAAATAAACTCCCACAAAAGGGTGGAGATCCAAGGAGTTTTACTATACCTTGCTCTTTAGGATCTATTAATTTTGATAAATCTTTATGTGATTCTGGTACCTCAATTAATCTAATGCCTCTGTCTATTTACAGGAAACAGGAGAAAGAGATCGGAGAGATAAGGTTTACACCAATATCTTTGCAGTTGGGACACCAAACAACTCTAATACCCGAGGGGATAGTAGAAGATGTCTTAGTTCGGGTGGACAAGTTCGTATTTTCTGTAGATGTTATAGTGGTGAATATGGAGGAGAACAAGGAGGCCCCCTCATACTAGGAAGACCATTCTTAGCAATGGGCAGGGCTATTTTAGATATACAAGAAAGAAAACTCATGCTTAGAGTGGGTGAAGAGAATGTAACTTTCAATATGGATGTAGAAAAGGGGGCACAAAAGGAAAAACGAGTTGCTAGTGTTGAGTGGAAAGTGAAGGGTGTGAAAGAGAGGGCTGCAGTGAGTGAAAACAATAAGTGTGGAGTGTACCCCAAGAAGGCTGAGAAGAATCTGTCTGCATAGATGTGTGCACTAGTTCGGGTACGAGGAATGGAGCCCGACTTCAATTCAGACCCTGACCAGATATTCAGGGAAGTTCCTCTACCTTATGCTTTTTAATTGTGTGTCATGGGGACATGCCACAACTTAAAGTGTAGGGTGGGGAATATTTGTATGTTGTATGTATGTTAGTTTTAGTTTTACTCTTGTTAGTTTTGGTAGTTGGAGATAGAGAAAAAATTGAAAAAACATAAAAGTTTTAAAATTTTCTACTTTTCCCGACGATGGATATCGTTGACAGGTTTCTTGAGGGATTAAAGTCGAAAGAAAAAAAGACAAAAAGATTCCCTTGGTTAATATTTATGCCATAGTTCTTTTCCAAGGGGTTTGTTTGAATCGAGTGTAGTTAGTTTAATTTTTGTTAGTAGTAGGAAACCTTGTGCTATGATTAGAATTTAAGGCAATATCTCTTGACTTTATTATTACTTGAGAATAGTGAGTGCTTTAGTTGTGACGCTTAGGCTCAATTTTGACTCTTGTATAAGTATCTTAAATTGTATGGTCTTAACTTTTCTTAGCTGCTTTGAGTCGAGTATCTTGATAAATCCAATCTGGAGTGAGTTATATGCCATGTGTGTGAGTTTTGTTTTATTCTGTGCATTGCATTTGATGTCTAGAACTTACTCCGTGTGTTTGCAAAGCAAAATAGTAGTTTTATTTAGTCTTGAAAGTGATATATGCGTTTCTTTGTTGAGCCAGTTATATGTTTTAACCCACCTAATTGTTATGTATTTTAGTTAACCCCTTTGAGCCTGTAATCCTGTTTCGTTGACCACATTACGAGCCTTACCAATTTTTTTGAATTGACCATCTATTTGAATATTGTACCTCTCATGAGCACTTGAGTTTGCTATGCATTTTGTAAAATTTGAAGTGTGGGGGTGTTGATGGTGTGGCTTTTGAGTGGAACAATTGGAATAAGGAGAAAGGTGCATTGTTTTGAAAAAAAATAAGAGCCACTTGAACTGAATAAGAAAAGAAGAAAAATATAGTTGTATTGTCATGCAAATATTCCTTAATAGGGGAAAATCTTGATGCAATCGTGCTTAAAGAAGTAGGTAGTTAATGTATATTGATGTGAAGGTGGAATCATGGTTTGACATAAGTGTGTGGTTTTGAATATTAAATTGTATGTATTAAAGTGCTTAGGGAGGTGTAGTCACTCTTATATCTAAATGTATCCTACCTGTCCCACATCTTACATTACAACCAATTAAAGTTCTACTTGATCCTTGATTAAATGAGCTCAATTAGTAGAGTAGTACACTACGTGCAAGCCTATGGTGCATCTTTTGTGGCATGTGAATGTTGTTCTGAGAGTGAGTGAATTCTTTCTATCTTGAGTTCTTGATTATTCTTAAATTTTAGTGTGTGTGGAAGTACTCTCTATTGTGGTGTGAGGGCACTTGATTCACGAAGCAAAGGAAATGTTATTGACCTCTGTGTTAGAGTGAGTGAGCGGGTTGTGAAAAATGTGTGGTGCTTTTGTGACGACCCGACCGGTCGTCTTGAGAGTTGTAGCCCATGTCCCCTATTAATTGGTCTCCCCGTATCTATTTCTGCTATTGTGACTTATCGGGAAGATTTGTTTTGGTTTTTGGAGTATTTTGGGACACTTAGTTCCTAAACGAGAGCTTAAGCCTTAGGATTTGGATTGTAGTCGAAACTGTGGGAAAACGACTCCAAAATGGAATTCCGTTAGTTCTGTTAGCTCCGTTAGGTGATTTTGGACTTAGGGGTATGTCCGGATTGTGTTTTGGAGGCATGTAGCTCATTTAGGATTGAAATGACAAAAGTCAAAGTTTTGGAGATTTTGGCCGGCAGTGAAATTTTTTGATATCGGGGTCGGATTCCAATTCCGGAAGTTGGAGTAGGTACGTAGGTTTGAATATGACCTGTGTGCAAAATTTAGGGTCAATGAGATGTGGCTTGATATGTTTCGGCATCGGTTGTCGAATTTGGAAGTTTTAAGTTCTTTAAGTTTGAATTGGAGGATGATTCATGATTTTAGTGTTGTTTGATGTGGTTTGAGGGCTCGACTAAGTTCGTATGGTATTTTAGGATTGGTTTATATGTTTGGTTGAGGTCCCGGGAGCCTCAGGTAAGTTTCGGGTGCTTAACGTATTGAGTTGGGACATAGGAAATTAGCTGAAGTTGCTGCATCTGGTGTAAGCGCACCTGCGCACTTTGGGCCGCAGGTGCGGCGAGTGCTCCACAGAAGCGGATGCGCAGAAGCAGGTGGGGACTGCAGGAGCGAGCTCGTAGGTGCGGACCAGTGCTCGAAGATGCAGTCCCAGCTCATTTAAGTTGTATTCACACCTGCGATGGTTTTTCCGCAGGTGCGAGACCGCAGAAGCGGAATTTTGACCGCAGGTGCAGTTTAACTGGCAGAAAAGACCCAAGTGCGAAGGTTTGAGATCATTCTTTATTTTTGGACTTGAGAGCTCGGAAATTGGCGATTCTTCGAGGGATTTTCAGAGGGAGCTTTGGGGTAATGAATCCTAACTATTTTTTTGTTATATTTCATTAATCTATAGTTGTTTTCTTCATTTAATTAGGGAAATTGGGTGAGAAAGTAGGGAAAATGGAGAAAAAGTTCTTCAACTGAATTTCTAGGTTTTGATTGGGATTTAGACATCGGATTTGGATACTTTTGGTACGAGTGAACTCGTGAGTGAATGTGTGTTCATATTTGGTGACTTTTACCCGATTTCGAGATGTGGGCCCAGGGAGGCTTTTTGGGGAGAATTTCAAATTTCTTGCTTTAGCTTTGATTTCAGTAGCTAGATTAGTTTCTTGTAGCTGTATCTATGTTATGTAATTGATTTTCACTAGATTTGGGTCATTTGGATTCGGATTTTCGTGGAAAGAGCATTGTTTCGGATTGATTTGAGCTTGGTTTGAGGTAAGTGGCTTGCCTAACCTTGGGTGGGGGAAATCCCCTTAGGATTGGTACTATTTCTTATATATGAGCGCCGTGTACGTGAGGTGAAGAGTACGTACACAGGCTAATTGTTGTAAAAACCTGATTTCTACTAAGTAGTAACCTGTTTTTCCTTCTTATTTGAATCTTATCAGCATGTGTAGTATCTTGTTAGACTAAAATAGCATGCCTACTTGCCTTAATTGTTTATCTGAACTACGTACAACATGTTTAGTGAATTTACCTGTCTTTCCTTAACTTGTACTTAGGTTGAATTGTAGGATTTTGTGTCATAACTATTGAATTCTATTATTTGGCTGCATATTTACTTTGGGACTATGGAACGGTATTTCGAGAGATCCCCTTATTCTGCATATTTACTTTGGGACTACGGAACGGTATTCCGGGAGATCCCCATATCTTGCATATTTACTTTGGGACTACAGAACGGTATTCCGGGAGATCCCCCTGCACATTTACGTTTGGGACTACGAGACCGTATCTCGGGAGATCCCCTATTGTATTTCTGCGTACTAAGTTGTTGCCTTTTATGATTTCTTTCTTGTTAAATTACAGTCTTATTCTATTGTGATATTTCATTTTGCCTTGCTTTATTATATATATATATATATATATATATATATATATATATACCAGTAGGGCCTTGACCTGACCTCGTCACTACTCTACTGAGGTTAGGCTTGGCACTTACTGGGTACCATTGTGGTGTACTCACGCCCTTTCCTGCACATGTCTTTCGCGTGCAGATCTAGGTTCTTTTTACTAGCCTCGTTCAGAGTTGCAGTCGCTGTTGCCGGAGACTACAAGGTACATCTGCCCGCGCCCGCAGATCCTCGGAGTCCCTCTCTATCTCCTTATATTCATTTTCCCCTCTTTTCTATAGACAGTGATGTATAGAGCAGTTAGGACTCGTAGAAGTTTGTGACTTTCAGTGTTCCGAGTCTTGGGGAGTGTTATGTATATGTTGCGAGTTGATAACTATATATGCCGAGCGATATTCTATTGCTTATTTAGATTATTGTTACTGTTAGTCATTAATTTTCACACTTTCATTTTTGTTTCCGCAAAGTCTTAGACTTACCTAGTCGTAGAGACTAGGTGCTATCATGACAATCCACAGAGGGAGAATTTGGGTCATGACAAGTTGGTATCAGAGCTCTAGGTTCATAGTTATCATAAGTCACAAGCTGGTTATTTAGAGTCTCGTGGATCGGTACAGAGACGTCTGTACTTATCTTCTGAGGCTATGGAACTGTTAGGAACAATCATACTTCTTTGATTTCCTTTGCCGTGTGAGTTATTGGCATCAAAATTCTAAAATTCTCTAGTTTATTCTTTCTCATAGATGGTGAGGACCCGTATTGGGAGTTCAGATGATCAGGCACCCACGCCCCCTGCCAGAGCCACCAGAGGCTAGGTCCAGAGTAGAGGACGACCTTGAGGTGCAACCAGAGCACCTGGGCGAGCTGGGACAGAGGAGCCCCAACAGCTCGAGCTGGATGGCAGGCACCGAAGGTTCCTATTGCTGCACCAGCCCTCCAGGAGACTCTAGTCCAGTTCATGAGCATGTTTAGCACCTTAGCTCATGCTGGATTGATCCCACTAGCTCCCGTTACATCTCAAGACAAGGGAGGGGCACAGACTACCGCATCTTGTACTTCTGAGCAGAGGGTCCAGGTTGATCAGGACCCAGAGTTTATTCCTATGCTGCCGGTAGCTCCGGTTCAGCACGAGACCAGGACAGCCGCTTTTGAGGCGGAGCAACTTAGACTTGAGAGGTATAAGAAGTACCACCCACCTGCCTTTTGCGGATTAGCTTCAGAAGATGCTCAGGGTTTTCTAGAGGAGTGTCAGTGTATTCTCCGCACTATGGGCGTAGCGGAGACGAGTGGGGTTTCTTTTACCACTTTCCAACTTAGAGGAGCAGCCTATCAGTGGTCGCATGCTTATGAGCTGAGTAGTCCGTACGAGGCATCCTCACTCACATGGACTCAGTTCTCATATATGTTTTTGCGAGAGTATGTCCCTCAGAGCCTTAGGGATGCTTGGCGTGCGGAGTTTGAGCAGCTGTGCCAGGGTTCTATGACTATGTCAGAGTATGCAGTCCGTTTCAGTGAGTTGGCCCGCCATGCACCGGCCTTGGTTGCCACAGTTTGGGAGAGGGTCCGTCGCTTTACAGGGGGACTCCACCCCAGCATCTGATAGTATGGTCAGGGAGTTGGAGATGGACATCTCTTATCAACAGGTTGTGAGTATTGCCAGAAGATTCGAGGGCATGCTTGCCCATGACAGAGAGGAGAGAAAGGCCAAGAGGTCTCGAGAGGCTGGTTATTATTCTGGAGCTCTTGCCCCAGCAACTCGCCATGGTAGGGGTTATGTAGGTCGCCCCGTTCATTCAGCTCTTCCAGCCGCCAGCGGTGTTCCATCCCCTTCAAGTCCTCAGGAGCCTTATTATGCACCACTAGTATATAGTGTGCCTCCTGCTCTGGGTGCGAGGCAGTCACAGCAGTCGCGCCCTCCAAGGGGTTGTTTTGAGTGTGGAGACACTCTCCATATGGTGGGGGATTTTCCCCAGACTTAGGAGGGGTGCACCTCCACAGGTTTCTCAGCCACCGCGTGCTCCACCGGGTCCTCCGGCCATGCTTACATCACCAGCTACCGCCCCACCTGCTCATCCAGATCGAGGTGGAGGTCGGCGAGGTGGAGGTCGCCCTAGAGGGGGAGGCCAGGCCAGTTATTATGCTCTTTCGGCTCGCTCAGAGGCAATTGCTTCCAACTCTGTCCTCACTGGTATTGTCCCAGTCTGTCATAGAGATGCGTCAGTATTATTTGTCCCAAGCTCTACGTATTCATATGTGTCCTCTTATTTTGCCCCACATTTGGGCATATCTCGGGATTCTTTGAGTTCCTTTATTTTTGTGTCTACTCTTGTAGGAGATTCTCTTGTTGTGGACCGTATATATCGGTCGTGTTTGGTTGCTCTTAGTGGTTTTGAGACCATAGCCGATTTATTATTACTCAGCATGGTAGATTTTGATGTTATCTTGGGCATGGACTAGTTGTCGCTCCATTATGCTATTCTTGATTGTCATGCTAAGACCGTGACACCGTATATGCCGGGTTTACCGCGATTAGAGTGGCGGGGTACCTTAGAGTATACTCCCCGCAAAGTTATTTCATTTCTTAAGGCTCAACGAATGGTTGAGAAGGGGTGTGACGCGTATCTAGCTTATGTGAGAGATGTCAGTATTGATACCCCTACAGTTCAGTCAGTTCTAGTAGTGAAGGATTTCCCAGATGTGTTTCCAGCTGATCACCGTCTGAATAAGACAACAATAATTAATAAACGAAAATGACTCTAAGGTGCCGCGGACAGATAATGCAACTCTACCTTGAATCTCCAAAGGTAATTTTCTATTGAGCTCTACCTTGGGTCCTGCTGGTATCTGTATCAGTATTTACACAAACATATACAGAAGTGTAGTATAAGTACAAAAGATAACATGTACTCAGTAAGTATCAAGTCTGACCCCAATAATGTGGTGAAGAGGTTTTTACAAGAATACTCACTTTTTGTAAACCTATGCAGTTCATATAGGTAATCATAGAAGAAACAACAACGAACAACATATCTACTAAGCACGGTCAAAGCATGAGAGATTATACTTGTTCCTTCGGGTGTCATGATCAATACATGTATTGGAGCATCATAACAACATATAAAGGAATATGCATCAACTATAGCCTACAATGTATATGCATGATAAAGACTCTAACTTTATACAAAAAATGACATAAATCTATGTGTTCACAAGCCTTCCACCACACTGTCGTGAGATTCTGGTATTTAGTAACTCTAGAGGGATGGATCCACATTCACATACAATAGAAACTTAAATCCGTATTTTCTAATATATATCTCAATATAGGAACGTGAATCCACACGTCCAAACAAATGCTTGAAAATAGGAACGTGAATCCATACGCCTAAATAAATGCCTCAAAATAGGAATATGATTCCACATGCCCAAACAGTCCCAGATGAATAATGAGATTTAGATCTATATGCTAGTATGGTGCATATAAGGAACAATATATGATTATGCAATTTTACCATGTAATACAAGTATATGAAATTTAAAATGTTAAACTATCATGTGAAGGATGCCTATAACATTACTCCAGCATGAGTAAAATGCTTAAGTAGGTATACAACAGATGAAACATGCGACAAGTAAAGGCATATATTCGATCAAGGTATAAAAAGTCCTAAGGAGCTTCCCAGGGCATGAATAAACCATTGCACCCACATATATGTTTGTCACCTCGTATATATGCCACCCCAAACACGTACCATGTAGCACATAAGTCCATTTTAAGAAAATTCCCTCAAATCGAGGTTAGCCAAGATAATTGCTTTATGTGAAGTAGACTTCAACCTTTTAAAATGCCTTTTTATCTACTCCCGGTCTTCAAACATTCAAAATCTGGCCAAGAACACTCAATGAGATCAAATAAAGCTACATGAGTCAAAAAAATTTTTCATCAATAGGAATCAACTCTAGATGAAAAAATTCCAAGATTTTTCAAAATATTAAAAATCAACATGTGGTTAAAACCCATAACAAAACTCAGATCCTATTGAATCATAACTTTACGAGTCCAAATATATAATTAGTTTCTAAAATTGAGTTCAAATCGGTATTCAAAACCCCTAAAATACGTCTTAATTTTCAAGTCAAAAAACCTTTTCTTATTTTAGATTCCGTGATTTAGTGGTAACATGATGATAAATCCAAGTTATAATTATATATCTAGGTTAGAATTTCTTACCCCTTTGATGTAGATGAAATCTCCTTCAAAAATCTCTCAAATCCATATTTAGTAGCTCCCAAAATGAAAAAATAAAATCTATATACAAATTGGGAGTTAAATATGCAAACATTAAAATTTAAGCAACTGAAGCAGGATGTCGAGGGTCCTCGTGATGCGAGCCCCATCACATCCTCTCCAAGTGTCCGTCTTCCACCTCTCGCGACGCGATCCTCGACAGACTACACATTTGATGCAGCTGGTTGCTGATTTTTCACTTTTAAAGTTCCTCCGAGTACTCTGAAACTCACCCGAGCAATCGGGGACCTCTATCTCCATCCGGACTAGTCCATAGACCTTATACGAACTTGTTCAAGTGCGCCAAACACATATGAAAATATTATAACTAGAATCAGGGGTTCAAACCAAACTATGAACTCTCTAAAGTTCTTCAAGTTTTAAGTTTAAGAAAATACATCTGAATTGCACCCAAACCCTTGGCTGCTCAACTGAATATATGTACAAGTCCAAAATTATCATAGGGACCTATCGAAACCTTCAAATCACCAATCCGAGCTCGTTTCCCAAAATACTAACATTGGTCGACTCTCTTAACTTAAAGCCTCAAGTTAGGAACTAAGTGTTGTAAATCACTCCTGACCCTCTCGAGAACTAAACTATCTCTATCCGCAAATCATAAAATACCAAATGAACTTACGGGATATCTCAAATAGGGGATGTGATTCTAAACTCAAAAAATCGGTTAGATGGTTACAATGTGACCCAACAATACTTCACGAATTCTAAAATGCTGCAACACGATTAGGGGTCGCAAACGGTCGGGTCGGATATGAGCGGGTCAACATGGATAATTAAAAAATGGATAAATTATCCGACCCGACACGTACTTGACACGGATAAAAAATGGGTTATCCGGAGGATATATGGATATTCATATTATCCATGACTTCTTGAATATCATCACTTATGGGAGAATTCCTAGTCTTCCAAACTTGAGTAACCCGAATTTGAGGCTTTACAAATGTAAAAGTTAAACACATAAGTTATCCATTTGATTAACTATTTTCTAAGTGGATAATATAGCTCTTATCCATATTCGACCCGTTTTTAAATGGTTCATTATCCAACCCATTTTTTGATGGATAATATAGGTGAATAATTATTTTCTTTTAACCATTTTGCTACCTCTAAACACGATCATTATCAAAACTGAAATCAAACTTTTCCGGTGTCATTATCAACATCTGAATTAGTTTACACTAAATTAGGCTAGGAAGTAAATAGTTTCATCCTCAAAAGTGAAATCAGAAATGCATGGTATAAAACTGGATAGTCTCTCTTTCTTCAACAAGAGTCTAGCAAAATCATCTTTACCCTTGAGCCTATTAATGGACTATCTGCTAACCACATGTAGAATATATTTTATAGTCGAGTACAGGGGAAAGTGAATTTGATTCATGTCCTTTTCTATTTTTGCAATTTCCAGAGAGATACCTTACCTATTTTTTTGGGTGAAATAACATGTAATATTTAACATTTTGAAAAACGGAGGGACCTAAGCGGCGCCAAATCAAAGATTAGACTGTAAATTTCAAATAACCGAATGGTTAATGAAAGAAAAAGGAATTTTGAAAATGAGTGATTTTATCACTTAATTTTCCTTGCTTGGTTAGAGAATGAAAAAAAATTGGAAAAATATTTTTTAGTGTTTGGTTAGATATAACAAAAATAATTTTAGAAAAATAATTTTTTATATTACTCTCCTCACCCTCTTTCCCCAAGTCCCCATGTTTCTGTCACGACCCGAAATCTCACCTTCAGGCCGTGATGGCGTCTAACGTTGAACCCGCGAGACAAGCCAACGTTTTGGTTAAATTTACTATTTCTTTATTAATAACAATTGAAATAACAGTAGTAAACTAGAACAGTTATAATTAGAAAATGCGGAAGATAAGAAATTCAAAAACTTAAATAATAAATCTTACGAAATTTTCTTAAATACACCCCTAGAACTGTTATCACAATCTCACGGACAGTCTAGATTTACTAAAAATAAAGGTCTGAAATAAATGTGTACAACTGTCTTGGAAGTACGTGAAAAGACAGAAAAGAGAGACAAGGGAGGTGACGCCAAGGCCCGCGAACATCTGCGGGACTACCTCAGTGTCGCCTGTGGACTGAAGGATACTCCCTCGATCAATGCCCACTGGGTCCGTCTCCATAATCTGCACAACATAAAGAAGTACAGGTGTAGCATCAGTATAACCGATCTCATGTACTGAGTAAGTGCCGAGCCTAACCTCGGCGAAGTAGCGAAGAGGCTAGGACACGACAAATAATATCACCTGTGCAGTTTAAATAAAATATAACAGGAAATAACCACAAGAAAAAAACAGTAAGTACAAAAACGGGGAACATGCTGGGGAAAAGGGATAGCAATTACTGAAATGACGGAACGAAGCAACAGTCTAAACATCCGAATATAATAACGGGAATTAACAACACGAAATAAACAAGTGAAAAGAAACGGCACGACATGTCCCCTCGTGCATATTTTAGCATAACACGACACAGAATGTCCCCTCGCGCATAAAAATATAAAATATGGCACGGAATGTCCCCTCGTGCATAAACAACATAAATATGGCACGAAATGTCCCCTCATGCACAAAACATCACAATCACGACACGGAATGTACCCTCGTGCATATATATATATCATCAACACGGCACATAATGTCCCCTCGTGCATAATAATCATAAACACGACACGGAATGTCCCCTCATGCATAAACAACATAAACATGGCACAAAATGTCCCCTCGTGCATAACATCATAAAATATGGCACGGAATGTTCCCTCGTGCATAAACAACATAAAACAACAGTTGGCATGAAAATCAACAAATAAGAAACCTTAAATGCACGGAATAATCAACAAGAATAATACCATCCCGGCAATCCTACACATGGGTACAATACAACATAAAGTTCCTCAACCGATCAACTACTCAACATTACCCATAGTTAAGAATTTCCACCAAATGAATATCTATCGAATTGAGATTAAACCCATAAACACAGTGAAAGCCAATAAATATTATATAATTGCAAATTTCTGACTCACGGTCATGCTTGACAACAACATATAGGTACTCGTCACCTCACCTATACATTGAACATGGAATACACACGTAGAAATTAGGACTCAATACCTATTCCCTCAAGCTAAGTTTAAGCCAAACACTTACCTCGACTCCGAAGATCAAAATCAAGCCTCAAGCACCGCTTTTCCTTTCGAACCCGACTCCAAATCAATAGTATCTAGACATAATTGACTCAATAACATCAATAAATGCTTAACAATTCAATTCCAATGCTTAAATATAGAATTCCCAGCTTTCTTTCCAAAATTCCAAAAATCGACACCGGGTCCGCTTGGTCCAAACACGAGGTTCGAACAAAAACCTGATCACCCATTCACCCACGAGCCCGAATATATAATTTGTTTTGAAATCCGACCCCAAAACAAGGTCAAATTTCCAAATAATCAAAAAGCCCTGACTCTACCAAAAACCCCAGTTTTCTACCTTTAATCACATGTTTTTAGGCCTAGAATCTAGTGGGTGTTGATAAAAATGGAAGAAAACGAGGTTAGTATTACATACATATGAAGCTATGGTGAAAAGGTTCTTCAAAATCGCCCAAGGAGGTGTGGAGAAGAAGAAGTTATGAAAAATGGTGTAATTCCCGTAAGTGTTATGTTTTTAGGACTAAATAAATGACTGGGCGAAAATAGCTTACACGATCGCGACGGGCCTACTGCGATCGCGTAGAGTACTGTACCTGGACCATCATGATCACGACCAAGCGACCGCGTTCGCGTAGAGTAGCTACCCAGCCCCTCTGCCCCATATTTGCACTACGCATTCGCGTGAGGCCCATCGCGTTCGCATAGAGCTTTTTCTCCAAGCTCTGCGTTCGCGTCCAAGGCCCTGCGTTCGCGTCCAAGGCCCTGCGTTCGCGTAGGGTAATTCCACCCCCTCCCAGATTTTCTCATCGCGATCGCATGCAGTGCACCGCGATCGCGAAGGTCAAAAGACCTGGACACCAGATACAACAGAAAAACCAGATGTTTCTATGTTAAACCACCCTGACGCCTACCCGAAACTCATCCGAGCCCTCGCGGCTCAAACCAATTATGCACACAATCTCAAGAACATCCTACAGGATTATTCAAGTAATCAAAACACCAGAATAACATCATAAACATCGAATTTAACCTCAAAATCAATGAAATTCTTTTAAACTTCCAAAACTTCTAAATTTTTCATTTTCGATCTGAATCACGTCAAACTAAGTCTGTTTCCCATCAAATTTCACAGATAATACATATAAGACATATTGAACCTGTTCCAGGATTTGGAACCATAATACGGGCCCGATATCACAGGTTTCACATCAAATCTCATTTTCAAAGACCTTTATATTTTTCAGAAAATAATTTTCTTCAAAAATTCATTTCTCCAACTTAGGATTTCGGAATTCGATTCCGGGCATACGCTCAAGTCCCATATTTTCCTACGAAACCTCCGGAACCGTCAAATCACGGGTCCGGATCCGTTTACCAAAAATGTTGACCAAAGTCAACTTTATTCAAATATTTATTATAAAATTATCATTTTATCAATTTCTCACATAACGGCTATGCGCCCGGCTGCGCATGTACATCGAGGTGAGATCAAATGAGGCTTTCATGGACTCGGAACACAGATTTAGCTAAAAGTACACGGGATGACCTTTTGGGTCATCAAAATCTCCACCTCCAAAATAAAAGTTCACCCTCGAACGGACATAGAAAGGTACTTGAATCGGGGAAAAGATGGGGATATCAGCTCCGCGTGTCGGACTCGGACTCCCAGGTAGCTTCCTCGACAGGATGATCTCTCCACTGAACACGAACCGAAGGATAACTCTTCGATCTTAACTGACGAACCTGCCGAGCTAATATGGCTACCGGCTCCTCCTCATAAGTCAAATCCATGTCTAACTGGACACCGCTGAAGTCAAGAACATGAGATGGATTGGCAATGTACCTCCGAAGCATAGATACGTGAAACACCGGATGCACGGCTGATAAACTAGGTGGCAAAGAAAGTCTGTAGGCCACCTCTCCTACCTTATCCAGAATCTCAAATGGACCAATGTACCTAGGGCTCAACTTGCCCTTCTTCCCGAACCTCATCACGCCTTTCATAGGCGACACACGAAGAAATACCTGGTTTCCAATCATAAATGCCAAAACACGAACCTGCGATCCGTATAACTCTTCTGCCTAGACTGGGCTGTACGAAGTCTATCCTGAATGATTTTCACCTTGTCCAAGGCATCCTGGACTAACTCTGAACCCAACAATCTAGCCTCTCCCGGCTCGAACCACCCAACTGGCGACCGACACTGCCTACCATACAACGCCTCATACGGAGCCATCTGAATGCTCGACCGATAGCTGTTGCTGTAGGCAAACTCAGCTAAAGGCCCAAACTAGTCCCATGAACCTCCAAAGTCAATGACACATGCTCGCAACATATCCTCCAAAATCTGAATAGTATGTTGGGACTGTCCGTCCGTCTAAAGATGAAACGCTGTGCTCAAATCAACCTGTGTGCCCAACTCACGCTGAAATACTCTCCAGAAATGGGAGGTAAACTGAGTACCTCGGTCAGATATAATGGACACGGGCACACCATGCAATCGAACTATCTCTTTCATGTAGATCTTTGCCAACTTCTCCGTCGAATACGAAACTGATACATGAATGAAGTGTGCTGACTTGATCAGCCTATCCACAATGACCCACACCGCATCAAACGCCCTCTGAGTTCGTGGGAGCCCAACTACGAAATCCACGGTGATACGCTCCAACTTCTACTCGGGAAGCTCAATCTGCTGCATCAAACCACCGGGTCTCTGGTGCTCGTACTTAACCTGCTGACAGTTCAAACACCGAGCTGCATATGCTACAATATCCTTCTTCATCCTCCGCCACCAATAATGCTGCCGCAAGTCCTGGTACATCTTTGCGGCACCCGGATGAATGGAATACCGGGAACTATGGGCCTCCTGCAATATCAACTCACAAATGCCATCAACATCAGGTACACAAATCCGACCCTGCATCCTCAAGACTCCCTCATCATCAACTGTGACCTGCTTGGCACCTCCGTGCCGGACCATATCTCTAAGAACACATAAATGGCGATCATCATACTGCCTGTCCCGAATACGATCATACAATGAAGAACGAGCCACAGTATGGGCCAAAATATTTCTAGTCTCATAAACCTCCAATCTCATGAACCGATTGGCCAAATCCTGAACATCTAAAGCAAGCGGTCTCTCCCCGACCGATTTATAAGAAAGACTACCCATGTTGGCTGACTTCCGGCTCAAAGCATCGGTCACCACATTGTCCTTCCCCGGATGATATAAGATGGTAATGTCATAATCCTTCAACAGATCTAACCATCTCCTCTGCCTCATATTCAACTCTTTCTGCTTGAACAGGTACTGCAAACTCTTATGATCCATGAACACCTCACAGGACACACCATACAGATAATGCCTCCAGATCTTCAATGCATGAACAATAGTTGCTAACTCCAAATCGTGAACTGGATAGTTCTTCTCATGAACCTTTAACTGACGAGAAGCATAGTCTATAACCTTGTCATCCTGCATCAACATTGCACCAAGTCCAACCCATGAAGCATCACAATACACGGTCCTGAACCTGTGGGCAAAACTAACATCGGTGTCGTGGTCAAGGTTGTCTTGAGCTTCTGAAAGCTCGCCTCACACTCATTAGACCACCTGAACGGGGCACCCTTCTGAGTCAACTTAGTCATCGGGGCTGTAATGGATGAAAAGCCCTCCACAAACCGACGATAATATCCTGCTAAGCTCAAGAAGATCCGGATCTCTGTAGCTGAGCTGGTTCCAGGCCAATCTCTGACTGTTGATCTTCTTGGGATCTACCTGAATACCCTCTGACGATACCACATGGCCTAGAAATACAAACGAACAAAACCAAAACTCACACTTGGAAAATTTAGCATAAATTTGACTGTCCTTCAGAGTTTGGAGGACGACTCGAAGGTGATGCTCATGCTCCTCTCGGTTACGGGAGTAAATCAAAATATCATCAATGAAGACCACAACAAACGAACCCAAATAGGGCCTGAACACTCGGTTCATCAACTCAATAAAGCAGCGGGGGCATTTTTCAACCCAAATGACATCACTAAGAACTCATAATGACCATACCGAGTGCAAAAGGCTGTCTTAGGGACATTAGACGCCCTAATCATCAGCTGATGGTACCCAGATCTCAAGTCTATCTTGGAAAACACTGTAGCACCCTGAAGCTGGTCAAATAAATCATCAATCCTCGGCAAAGGATCCTTATTCTTAATAGTAACCTTGTTCAATTACCAGTAGTCAATACACATCCTCATTGAGCCATCTTTCTTCTTAACAAACAACACTTGGGCACCCCAATTAGAAACACTAGGCCTGAAGAAGCCTTTATCCAGAAAATCCTGCAACTGACCCTTCAACTCTGGCGGGGCCATACGATACGGCGGTGTAGAAATGGGCTGAGTGCTTGGAACCACCTCAATACAAAAGTCAATATCCATGTCGGGTGGCATACCCGGTAGGTCAGCAGGGAATACCTTTGGAAACTCACTAACCACGGGCACAGACTCCATAGAAGGAACCTCAGCACTAGAATCACAAACATATACCAAATAGGCCAAACAACCCTTGTCGACCATGCGTCGAGCCTTCATATATGAAATAACTCTACCAGAATAATGACTAGGAGTCCCTCTCCACTCCAATCGAGGTACTCCCGGCAAGGCCAAGGTCACTTTCTTGGCATGACAGTACAGAATATCATGGTGGGGAGATAGACAATTCATCCCCAAAATAACATCGAAGTCAACCATATCAAGAAGCAAGAGATCTACCTGAGTCTCCAGACTACCAATAAACACTATGCATGAATGGTAGACTCGATCTACCATAATAGAATCACCCACCGGGCTAGACACATATATAGGAATACTCAGGGAATCACGGGGCATGCTCAGATAAGGGGAAAAATATGAAGACACATAAGAGAATGTAGAACCTGGATCAAATAAAACCGAAGCATCTCTACTGTAAACTGAAACCATACATGTAATGACTGCATCAGAGTCCTCAACCTCAGGCCTGGCAGGAATAGCATAGCATCAGGGCTGAGCCCCACCAATCTGAACATCCCTGGGTCGATCTGCTACGGGCTGACCTCTACCCCTCATAGTCTGTCCTCCACCTCTAACTGTCTGGCCTCCACCTAGACCTCCATCCCTAGCTGGCTGAGGGGGTGGGGGTGCACCTGGTGCGGGAATCATAACACGGGAACCCTGATACTAAGAACCATTAGAAGCTCGGGGGCAAAACCTGGAAATGTGCCCTATACCACCGCAAGTGTAACAAGATCTATGTTGTTGAGAATATTGACCCTGAAACTGTCCTTGTCGACCAGAATGACCACCTTGGAAGCTCTGAAGCAGCGGTGCACTGCGGGATACCTGAAGTGCCGACTAGAATGGTCTAGGAGGATAACCTCTGTCAAAGGAATCTCTACCTCCAGATGAGGCACCACTGAATCGACCGAAATGGCGAAGTCTCTTGTCATAACCCTGACCACTGCCCTGTGATAAGACTATCTCAATACGCCTGGCCACATTGGTCGCCTCCTGGAATGAAATATCAGTACCTGCCTCTGTAGCCATCTGGAATCTAACAGGCTGAGCTAGCCCCTCAATAAAACTCCTCACCCTATCTCGATCTGTGGGGAGGATCATGATAGCATGTCGGGCCAAAGTGATAAACCGAGTCTCATACTGGGTAACTGTCATAGAGCCCTGCTAGAGGCGCTCAAACTGCCTCCGAAGATCCTCTCTCTGGGTAACTGGTAGAAACTTCTCCAAGAACAACTCGTAGAACTGAGCCCAAGACAACGGCGAAGATCCAACTGGCCTGGTCAAGCAAAAATCCCTCCACCAAGTTTTGGCGGTACCAAAAAGATGGAATGTAGAAAAATCGACCCCATTGGTCTCCACAATACCCATGTTCTGAAGAACCTCATAGAAATTGTCCAAGTAATCCTGGGGATCCTCTGATGGTGCACCAGTTAAAGTAGCAGGAAATAGCTTGGTGAACCGATCCAATCTCCACAAAGCGTCAACAGACATGGATGCTCCCTCAACTGCCTGTACCACAATACCCGGCTGAGCTGATCCAGTTGTCTGAGGTGCTGGAGTCTGGAACTGAGAAGCTAACTGCTCTGGTGTGCGGGTAGCAGGAGTCTGGGTCCATTCCCATCCTGAGAGATGGCTGGTGCGGTAGGAAGAAGACCGGCCTGAGCCACGTTCTCCATAAGGCCCACTAAGCGGACCAGAGAGTCCTGAAGAACCGGGGTAGCAATGAACCCCTCTGGGACCTGAGCTGGTACGACTGGAACTAACCGGGTGGGAATCTCCTCAGCAACCTCCACCTGAGGATCCTCTACTGGGGATGCTTCTCTGGGCTGAGCCCTGGCTCTACCTCGGCCTCTAGCACAGCCTCGGCCTCTAGTAGGAGCTGCGACGGGAGGATCAGGCTGCTGATCGGTAGATGAGGAAGCACGCGTTCTCGCCATCTGTGAGAGAATAGAATAGAAACTCAGTTAGCATTTAGAACTCAAATCGCACGACAGAAAAGAAAAGATGTGAAGTTATTTCCTAACTTTGCAGCCTCTAGGGGATAAGCACAGACGTCTCCGTACAGATCCCTCAGACTCTACCAAGTTTGTCCATGAATTGTGAGACCTAAGCAACCTAGAGCTCTGATACCAACTTGTCACGACCCAAAATCCCACCTTCAGGCCGTGATGGCGTCTAACGTTGAACCCGCTAGACAAGCCAACGTTTTGGTTAAATTTACTATTTCTTTATTAATAACAATTGAAATAACAGTAGTAAACTAGAATAGTTATAGTTAAAAAATATGGAAGATAAGAAATTCAACAACTTAAATAATAAATCTTACGAAATTTCGTTAAATATACCCCAGAACTGGTATCACAATCTCACGGACAGTCTAGATTTACAAAAAATAAAGGTCTGAAATAAATGTGTACAACTGTCTTGGAAGTACGTGAAAAGACAAAAAAGAGAGATAAGGGAGGTGACGTCAAGGCCCGCGAACGTCTGCGAGACTACCTCAGTGTCGCTTGTATACTGAAGGATACTCCCTCGATCAATTCCCACTGGGTCCGTCTCCGTAATCTGCACAACATAAAGAAGTGCAGGTGTAGCATCAGTACAACCGACCTCATGTACTGAGTAAGTACCGAGCCTAACCTCGGCGAAGTAGTGACGAGTCTAGGGCACGACAAATAATATCACATGTACAGTTTAAATAAAATAGAACATGAAATAACCACAAGAAATAAACAGTAAGTACAATAACGGGGCACATGCTGGGGAAAAGGGATAGAAATTACTGAAATGACGGAACGAAGCAAAAGTCTAAACATCAGAAAATAATAACGGGAATTAATAACACGAAATAAACAAGTGAAAAGAAACGGCACAGCATGTCCCCTCGTGCATATTTTTAGCATAACACGGCACAGAATGTCCCCTCATGCATAACAATATAAAATATGGCACGAAATGTCCCCTCGTGCATAAACAATATAAACATGGCACGGAATGTCCCCTCATGCACAAAACATCACAATCACGGCACGGAATGTCCCCTTCTGCATATATATATCATCAACATGGCACGGAATGTCCCCTCGTACATAATAATCATAAACACGCACGGAATGTCCCCTCATGCATAAACAACATAAACATGGCACGGAATGTCCCCTCGTGCATAACATCATAAAATATGGCATGGAATGTCCCCTCGTGCATATACAACATAAAATAACAGTTGGCATGAAAATTAACAAATAAGAAACCTTAAATGCACAGAATAATCAACAAGAATAATATCGTCCCGGCAAGGGACACATCTATAACCAATCCTACACATGTGTACAATCCAACATAAAGTTCCTCAACTGATCAACTACTCAACATTACCCATAACTAAGAATTTCCACCAAATGAATAGCTATCAAATTGATATTAAATCCATAAGCACAGTAAAAGCCAATAAATATTATATAATTGCAAATTTCCGAATCACGGTCATGCTTGACAACAACATATAGGTACTCGTCACCTCACATATACATTGAACATGGAATAAAAACGTAGCAATTAGGACTCAATACCTATTCCCTCAAGCTAAGGTAAGCCAAACACTTACCTCGACTCCGAAGATCAAATCAAGCCTCAAGCACCGCTTTTCTTTTTGAACCCGACTCCAAATCAATAGTATCTAGACATAATTGGCTCAATAACATCAATAAATGCTTAAAAATTCAATTCCAATGCTTAAATATAGAATCCCCAACTTTCTTTCCAAAATTCCAAAAATAGAGCTCGGGCCCGCTTGGTCCAAACATGAGGTTCGAACCAAAACCCGATCACCTATTCACCCACGACCCGAATATATAATTTGTTTTGAAATCCACCCCAATGTCAAATTCCCAAATAATCAAAAAGCCCTAATTCTACCCCAAAACCCCAATTCTCTACCCTTAATCACATGCTTTTAGGCCTAGAATCTAGTGGGTGTTGATAAAAATGGAAGAAAACGAGGTTAGGATTACATACCTATGAAGCTATGGTGAAAAGGTTCTTCAAAAATCGCCCAAGGAGGTGTGGAGAAGAAGAAGTAATGAAAATTGGTGTAATTCCCGTAAATGTTCTATTTTTGGGACTAAATAAATGACTGGGCGAAAATAGCTTACACGATCGCGACAGGCCTATTGCGATCACGTAGAGTACTGGACCTGGACCATCGCGATCGCGACCAAGCAACCGCGTTCCCATAGAGTACTAGCTACCCAGCCCCTCAGCCCCAGATTTGCACTACGCGTTCGCGTGAGGCCCCTCGCGTTCACGTAGAGCTTTTTCCCCAAACTCCGCATTCGCGTCCAAGGCCCTGCGTTCGCGTAGGGTAATTCCACCCCCTCCCAGACTTGCTCATCGTGATCGCATGCAGTGCACCGCGATCGTGAAGGTCAAAAGACCTGGACACCAGATACAACAGAAAAATCATATTTTTCTAAGTTAAACCACCCCGACGCCTACCCGAAACTCACCCGAGCCCTCGGGGCTCCAAACCAATTATGCACACAACCTCAAAAATATCCTATGGACTTATTCAAGTAATCAAAACACCAGAATAAAATCATAAACATCGAATTAAACCTAAAAATCAATGAAATTCCTTTAAACTTCCAAAACTTCTAAATTTTCCATTTTCGATCTGAATCACGTCAAACTAAGTCTGTTTCCCACCAAATTTCGCAGATAACACATATAAGACATATTGAACCAGTTCCAGGCTCTGGAACCATAATACGGGCCCGATATCATAGGTTTCATATCAAATCTCATTTTCAAAGACCTTTATATTTTTCAGAAAACAATTTTCTTCAAAAATTCATTTCTCGGACTTGGGACCTCGGAATTCAATTTCGGGCATACGCTGTAACGACCCGGCCGATAGTTATAAGAATTAAGGCCCCGATCCCCTATTTACCATTTCTCCCATGTCTATTTATGTTATTGGAACCTGATGGTTCGTTGAGTGATGAAATCCGGGGTGCTTTTGGACACATAGTCCATAAATGTGGATCTTAGCTTTAGAAATCTGGTTGTAGCTAGAGCTGTGTGAAGACGGATCCGGAATGGGATTCCGTCAACTCCGTTAGCTCAGTTGGGTGATTTCGGGGTTAGGAGCATACTCGGAATTTTTTTTCGAGGTCGGTTGTGGATTTAGGCTTGAATTGGCGAAAGTTAGATTTTTGCCGAATTCGGCCGATAGGTAAGATTTTGATATCGGACTCGGAATGGATTTTCGGAAGCGCCAGCAGGTCCATAATGTCGTTTATGACCTGTGTGTAAAATTTGAGGTTATTCGAATGAGTTTAGACGTGTTTCGGCGTCGGATGTAAAGTCTTGGAAATTCCTAAGTTCTTAGGCTTGAATCTATGCATATTTGAGTATTTTGATGTTATGGGATGTGTTATTAAGGCTCGACCAAGTCCGAATAAGGTATTTGGACCATTTAGTATGTTTGGTTGAGGTCCCAGGGGCCTCGGGGTTGCTTCGGATGCTTAATGGGAATTTTGGAACCTTGATTAACTGCTGAACCTGTTCTCCCTTCTGGTGTTCCGCAGCTGCGAGGGCTTTTCCGTAGGTGCGAGCTCGCAGGATCGGAGTCCTCCATCGTAGGTGCGATGCCTGTGCAGCCTGGTCAGTGGTCGCAAGCGCGACCTGGGTTCCGCAGGCGCGGGACCGCATGTGCGACCAAGCGACCGCAGGTGCGTCCCCTGGGGATTTTAGTAATGTCCTCACATGCGATGCCCTTTCTGCAGGTGCGGTATCGCAAGTGCGAAGTTAGGCACCGCAGGTGCGAAAATCCCTGTTGATATTCCAAAATTTCGAGGGTTATGTTATTTCACCATTTTAGAATTGTGGGAGCTCGGGAGAGGCGATTCCTGTGGAGATTTGTGATTGGGTATTCGAGGTTAGTGATTTCTAACCATCTTAGGCTAATTTCCATGTTCCTAATCTTAAATTTCACCCTTAAATTCGAGATTTTGATTTGAAATTGGGGAAAATTGGAAGAAACTTCCTAGACCAGATTTTGGGGTTTTGATTGGGTATTTGACCTCCGATTTGAGAGATTTTTATATGGTTAGACTCGTGAGTGAATAAGGGTTCGGAAAATATAAATTTTACCCGAATCCGAGACGTGGGCCCGAGGGGCATTTTGGTCAATTTTCTAAATTCGCGTATTAGTTCCGAATTTATTAGTTACCTTGATTTCTTGAATTTATATTTACTTTATACCATCGAATCGAATAGATTCGGGCCACCCATAGTTGGATACTCGTGGAAAGAGAGTTATTAGCGGTTGATTTGCACAGTCGAGGTAAGTGGCTTGCCTAACTCTGTGTTGGAAAAATTCCCTTAGGCATTTATAACTGATTTTTGACATAAAAACCCCGTGTACGTGAGGTGACGAGTACGTGCACGGGATATTCTCACTAAATTCATTGTTCCTTTTATGATATACTTCATCTTCAATTCCTATTACTTATGTTATTGGTTTAAATGAGTAGCGGCTTAAGATTCTATCAAGTCCAACAATTTTACCTGATTTTCCACTCGTTACTATTATTTGAAACTGGGTTAAGTACCTTTCTTCTATATTTGCCAATTGTTTTTCCCAAACTTTTGAATTACGCTATATCTGATATACATCTCGCATTACATATTTACATTGGGACTGCGGGCTATAACCTGAGACTTTACTGTGCATTGTATTGCATATTTACATAGGGACTGCGGGCTACGACCTGAGATTTTTCCTTGCATTGCACTGCATATTTATATTGGGACTGCGGGCTATGACCTGAGACTTTTCCTTGCATTGCATTGCATATTTATATTGGGACTGCGGGCTATGACCTGAGACTTTCCCTTGCATTGCATTGCATATTTACATTGGGACTGCGGGCCGAGATTTGAGACTTTCCCTTGCATTGCATTGCATTGCATATTTACATTGGGACTGGGGGCCGAGACCTGAGACTTTACCTTGCATTGCATTGCATATTTACATTGGGACTGCGGGCCGAGACCTGAGAGTTTCCCATGTATTGCACTGTACGACTATCTACTGATTTATATGTTGTGCAGAACTGAGATATATTACTTCGTTCTTTCCGGTTCACTTTACTTCCTGTTAATTATTACTGTTTTTAGTTAACTATTAATTATATCTGTTTATTTTTGCAAACTCAGTAGAGCCGCAACCTGACCTCGTCACTACTTGACTGGGGTTAGGCTTGGCATTTACTGGGTACCGAATGTGGAGTACTCACGCCCTTTTGCGCATGTTTTCTCATGTGCTTCCAGCGCACCGTTCTGGAGTCAGTAGAGTAGCAGATCTTCGGGAGACTCTGAGGTATTTCTGCAGCGTCCTCAGAGCTTCTAAGTCCCCCCTCCTATCTTAGCATAGTTATAGTTCGTATATGAGACTACACTTTCATTTTCAGTTTGTATATTGAACCATAGAGTTTAGCTTGTGATGTTGGTGACATTCCGGGTTTTGGGAAGTTCAAATTGTATATGCTGAGTAGCTACCTTATATCTAGTTGATATCCTTTTTGTCTTTATTTTATTGATTCTGTTGTTTTCCGCATATTTCTAGGCTTACCTAGTCATAGAGACTAGGTGCCGTCACGATACCTTTCGGAGGGTAAATTGGGTCATGACATACGCCCAAGTCCCATATTTTCCTACAGACCCTCCGGGACAGTCAAATCACGGGTCCGGGACCGTCAAATCACGGGTCCGGGTCCGTTTACCAAAAATGTTGACCAAAGTCAACTTTATTCAAATATTTATTATAAAATCATCATTTTATCAATTTCCCACATAACGGCTTCCCGGCTAAGTGCCCGGCTGCGCACGCACATCGATGTGAGATAAAAGGAGGCTTTTATAGCTTCGGAACACACATTTAGCTAAAAGTACACGGGATGACCTTTTGGGTCATCACAGTTTCATGTGCTCTCCCCTCCTCCCCCTCCCCCTAGAGGTATTCGTTGATCGGTACAATACGGTATTTAGACATTTCAGTTCAGTATTTTCGGTATTCGATTTCTTAAAATGCTATACCACTACCGTACCTAATTAAATTCGGTATGGTATGATTTTTCTCCTTTCGATTTCGATTTATTCGGTTTGATAACTTCATTTTATTCGGTTTGAATACTAACTAGTGCGTAGAGTCATAGACTGTAATATTCTTAATTAAAACGCTCAAAAATACAAAAATAAAAATATTCGTTGACAAAAAATTTGTCGAAAACCAGCAAATATCAACCCATTGAGAGAAAATTGTACATAAAGGAATAAATTTGATCATTAGAATGTATTGTACTTGCTTAGAGTTAATTGATGAATTTATAAAATAAAGGAAAGTAATATTTTAGATTTTTTATATTTGTGTTATAATTAATAATATGTGTATTATGTAATATAATATATATTCCGGTACATTATCAGTATTTCGGTATTTTATTTTCAAATACCAAATACCATACCTAATACCAAATTATTTTTAAAACTTAAACCAAATACCATACCGAATGCCAAAATATCGAATACCAAATACCAAAATTTTCGGTTTCGGTACGGTAATTTGGTATTTACCAAATTATGCACAGCCCCCCCCCCTCCGCGCGCCCAGCACACACACACTAAATACTCTACGTTTTCAGGACTCTATTCTCTTCAAGGATTTAATTATTCTTCTAAAATTCACACAAACCCAAAAGAATTAATATGATCCTTTACTTTTTTACGCAAAAATAACGTTGAAATTTGTGCTCCATAGCTAAAAACAAAATACTCTTATTTTGATTGAAAATGAAAGTACTTTTTCTACAACATGAAATAAAGTACTCATTTTGTTGAAATTAAAGAAAATATTTTTTCTACATAATAAAAAGAAAATACTCTTTTTGTTGAAGTGAAAGGAAATACTTTTTACTACATCATTTTGTTGAAATGAAAGAAAATACCTTTTACTACATCATTTTGTTGAAATAAAAGAAAATACTTTTTCTACATCAGGAAAATAAAGTACCTTTTTCTGTTAAAATAAAAAAAAAAATTACTTTGATTATATTATTAAAAGAAAATACTCATTTGTTGAAATGAAAAAAATTACACTATCTATAACATGAAAAGAAAGTACTATTAAAAATATTTCTATTTAGGGTGGAGGTGAATGTGGGGATGGGGCGGGGNTCAACTTCGTCGGAAAATTACACTGCGTATAGATAAAATATTAGATTTTAGAGGTATATAACATATAGTGAATACTCTTTCTCAGAGAATTTTTTTCACTTCTTTCAAGTTTGAACACCCTCGAGTAAATTCTTGGCTTCGCCACTTGGTACAGGGGTGATATGGGGAATAGGGTTGGAAAGGTTGAAAAAGAATTTTGGAAAATAATTTCCCAGGGAAAATATTTTCTTCCAATTGGAGGAAAATGAGTTCACGAGGAAGGTGTTTTCCAAAACATTTAAGCTAACCGAACATGAAAAAATTGAAAAATATTTTCCTTGGTACCAAACACACATGTAGTTTTTAACTTTTAGATAAAGATAATCTGAACTTTTATTAAAGCATCAGCTTGTACCCAGAAATGTCGAATACAATCACTGTCGCAAATAAATAAAATATAATCTATCTATAGTAAAATAAATGTGAAGGCAGTAAGAAATGCGATGAGCCCTGGGCCTGGCAATACTTTTGGAGAGAAAGAATAAGCTATCTGGATGGTGAAATTACAGTTTGCTTGAGATATATTCTGATCCGTTACCATTGCCAGACCCTGAAAACCACAACTGAAATCTCCTTGGTTCTGAGCTTGGTAATACATATTAAATGCATATGATGCATTACCATTTGCATCCAAACCATTGCACGACGAACCATATCCTAATGCTGTGCAATCTGAGAATGTGCAAGCATAGTTGATGTTATCTGCAAGTTTGCTCAAATCCTTGGCATTCGGATTAAACATGCACCATTTCTTAGGTAAATATTCCACATTCTGTGCACCTACGAGGAACTTATCTTGTCCCTGACCTGTAAGGTCCATCGCAAACTTTGGCTGTCCATCGTACCGGAAGATTCCCCAGTGGCGCTCAAAGTTACCAGGAGCAATACTTTTACCATCCTCGTCGATAAGCCCAAACAAGTAAACTTCAATATATCCAGGCCGAAGAGGCGTTCCCGTGTTGGCTGCAAGCCTGGATAACAGCCCCTTATAGAACCGATAAGCAAGATTGACATTGGCATTTTTGTCACCACCCGTGGGCCACCCAACTTCCCCAACAAGAATGGTCATGTTGCCAACACCTGCTGCCCTCAAAGCTGAAACTAGGGTATCAAAGTTGGCATCGAATACATTGGTGTATGTGACTCCTTTATCAAGAATGGGGTTACTGGCTCCATCAAAGAAGGCAAAGTCAACAGGGAAATGCTCATTAGCATAAAGACTCAGAAAGGGGTAAATGTTTACTGTGAAAGGTGCGTTGTTCTGGTTCATGAACTGCACCATCTGGGTCATTAGATCATTAATGTCCTGTCGGAATCTCCCAGCAGAGGGCACGGGATTGCTCTCTGGAGAGAAATAAACATCGGCATTTAGAGGTACAGTTGCTTTTATGGAGTTCCCAAGTCCTGCTTCATTTAGAGCATTTTGGATGTTCTGAAGTGCTGGGAAGGTCGTGTTAATAAAGGAGTTGTTGTACGACGTCAAGAAAGGCTCATTACCAACTGCAACATACCTGCAGAGATAAAGATACAGAAATCAGCTAGATGGAACTATATAAATGTTTGAAAATGCACTTTCATACTTTTCTGCTGTGAACTGTCAGCAATATTTTCTTGATAAAAGTGGGTGCAGAGCTATTACAAAAAAACAGTAGCAATAAAATGCTTTTACACAATACAAACACAAATCTGTCTACGAAATGATCTCTTCAATTTTGAAAAACAATTTATTAGTGCTATATGGTCTTATATTTCATTACTTCGAAGGACAGAACTAAAGATCCAATACAGAATGCAGATGACAAAGGATTCTCACATACAAAGGAAAGAAGTTAAAGTACAGTTTGAAAAGTTATATCTACTGCAGAATTGAATGCATAGTTTGGCTTGTAAAGTCAGTACTGTTTGATCATACTATCCGATACTTTATATATCAAAGCCATAAGACTTCCAAGTGATTGGATTTCATGGATGTATCTCACTATTGTTTTTTAATATGAGGAAAGCAGATGTTTTGTGAGAAATATATCTCACTATCTTCCTTCACTTTGTTTCCTAAAAGATAAGGATCAAGCTAATCATAACTACTTTTTTTCTTTTTTTCCGGATAATTGAGAAATTCCCAAGAACCAGTGGCGCACAATTCAAAACTCGACCGTATCCACTTAAATAGCCTGCAAAGTCTATGGCAGGATCAAAACCAAAAGCTAACATAACTTCAACCAAACACTAGCTTAATTTGAAAGTAAAACCCGACGTTTCAGTTTGAAATAAAGTGAATACACAAAGAATAGACAGGAAGTGTCAAAATGATGATAGCAAATAAGAGAATAATCATACTGCTGCTCTTCAATAACCCTCCTGAACTTCTTCTTTTTTTCCCCCAAAACAAAAGATCCTCTGCTTAAAGATGAACCAGAGGTTGTACGTTCTCACACTGGAACATGTTCTATAGACCACACAAAGGTTGGTTATTTGCAGCTAAAAAGAAGAACTGAAAATGAATACTACAACAACAGCAAACCCAGTATGTTCCCAACATGTGGTATAACGAAATGAAAATGAATACTGAAGCAAACATATACTAGCAATGGTTCTCCCATTTGGATAACTACTTTCCAAAAGGGAAAAATGGTAACTTTTTAAGGAAATATTGGAAAGGAGAATATGCACTCAAAAGGACTTAACTCGTGAAAGAAATGCTTTGTGGCTAGTGCGGGCATAGGGGAAGGATGGACTTATATCATATGCCACCTTCCTCTTGCATTTCTACAAAGAGGTTGTTTCCATGCCCACGAACCCCTGACCTATAAATAAAAGAAGTAGCAACTCTACTGTTGCATCAGGGGTTGCCCTCCTACGGAGAGAACAAAGAGATTGTTCCGATGCCTCAAACCCCAGACCTATGAGCCAAGAAAAGAGCAACTCTACTGTTGCATCAAGGCTCGCCCGAATTTGTAATGGGAAATAGATTCTTTATCCTTTTTTCACATTACTGCCTAAGTGTATCTGCAAAGACATTTCCTTTAATACATATTCCTAAGTCCTAACTAACAACAAAGCATTTGAAGCAATTTAGAGGAAAGGGAATCATATCCCACATTTGCTTTACAAGCAAGACTAAGCAGGAAGAGCAACAGAGAAGCCACTCCTTCAACAAATGCTCAATGTGGTGCAGATCATCAGTATAACACATCAAATTAACCAAGAGCAAACCATAGAACAAAAAAAGAAAAGTGTAAATGAATCATACTTGATATTGACACCTCCTTTGAAATTGTAGCGGGTGACATTGCGTCTGACCCAATCTTTAGCTCGATCATAATCATTCATAGCAGAAAGCTGATCATTAGGAATGGCAACCATAACTTCAATATCACTACCAGCAAGAGCACTCATGGTTGATTTATCTGCATCAAACAGCTTCACCTTCCCAATACCATTGTCCTTCAGCAGCTGCACCACTGTTTTTGGTGGCAACTTGTGCGTTGCCATTGTTCCCCAGTTCACTCCTAGCCCTTCCACCCCACTCAAATACAATAAACAAACCACAAATATCCCAACATTCAACATCTTTTGAAAATGGGTATTCAGAATCTTGAATATTCTAGCAAAGAATTAGAGAGGGACAAGCCCAGGAGAAAAGAATTGATTTTTATCAAGAAAAAAAAGGGTATACGAATCAAGAGAACGTGGGTGGGAACCCAAAAAACCTCCTCAAATAGCCTGAAAACCACCACTTTCTGATATGAAACTGTCAAAATACGAGTTTTGAGTTGACCTAATCAAAACGTGGGGATCGTTGGATAAAAATCCCTCTTGCTAGTATAGTTCTAGAAAGGAGGGAGAAGGGAAAATATTGAGTTTTATGTAGGGGTTATGGTTGATGAAGGTTTCTTTATCAAAGAGAAAAGAACTGCTCAAGGTTATGGGTTGAGTAAAATTAAAAGAAAAAGAAATTAGGTAGATTTCCGTGCCCGTGTTGGAAGTTGGGAATTGGGATATATTTTCAAACACATAAATTCTATTAGTTCTATTTATAAAGAATACTAAAAAGATGGACCAACCTCTGTTTTAAAAGGCAGAATTGTAACTCGTCTCGGGACGGAGCACTCGTAAAACGCCCCCCTAAATTTATACGTAGGGCTTAGTTTTGTGAGACTTATGTCTCGGTCGTTTGTGTTACGCTCCGGACACGTCTAACGTCCAGCGTATTGAGCTCACTTAATAGAACTCTATGCAATTGTATGTAACTAACTTTGTAAATCCTCAAATTTTCTTAATAAATTGTTGGATATTCAATATTACTTTTTTCTTAATCATTAATCATTAAGTTAAGAGTATTTTATGTCATGATTAAATAAAAACTATTGCATGTTATCCATTAAGATGGCTATGATAGTAAATTCTAATTAGCTCTTTCATTTTAAAGTATTTATTTATTAACTTTGGTTATGTCTTTAGTATATAATAGTCCTTAATTTTTTATAATTATTTTTCTAAATATTTATTTTTTTGCACGTTAACGAGATACAATATTTATTAATTTAATAGCCCGATATTAGCTAGTAACAATTTACAAATAATCAGTTATCATGGATAGTATAGTGAATTATGTGTCATTTTATTAACTTGTTGAAACTTAAAAAATAAATAATGTTAGAGAATCATATTTAAATTATGAATTATGTTTTATATAAAATCTCTTTCAAAAAAGAAAACATATTAAATAAAAAGAGTATTTTAAAAAAATATCAAATTATAATATCGAAATTTTTTCAAGATTCGTTACTCCTTAAGAGATACATATATGATTTTTCATCGAATGTGTTTGAGTTACAACTAATTTGCAAATTATGATATATGTCATGCTTTTCGTATTATTCATAGTGAATTATAGTTTATAAATATTTTAAATAGATTATTTATTATAATTTTGTGATTTTAATATAATCTGTATAATTATTTTTATTTTATACTATCTTAAAATTCTTGAAATTAATAAAATATAAAGATTTGTGGGACTTACGCCCCATGTCTCAGGGCTTACGCTTCGCCTTGTTAGAGGTAAAACGTCTCGCCTCAATCCCCCGCCTTTTAAAACATTGGGACGAAGTAGTACTTCCGATGCTTTTCTTTTATGTACATTGCACGTGTATCAACCAATTAATAATTATAATTTTTTTTAAATTATTTAAATATTTTAAAATATATTTAAATTTTAAAATGTGTAAGTTCTTGAAAGAAAAACTAACATGCAAAGGATGTAATCATAAGCGGTAGCGTACCCAAAATTTTATGTTTGTCACACTTGAAAAAATAAGAAATGAAAAAATCGCTATAACACCAACTTGGAGGATAAATTATGTTTTCGGGAAATGTTTGACGTGTAAAATGCATAGAATATTATTAATTTTTTTTGTTAAAACGACATTTTTATTTTAAATACTTTATTCTTAATAATGAATTTTTTAATGAGCCGCTATTGTGATTTATCTTCTTTTTTTCTTGGATTTCCACTAAATTGTCTTTGCATATTCACGGAGCTGTTCTTAATTGTAAAAAGGAAAAATATATGGACGAATCACAGGTCACTAGGATGGATGTATACGGGTAAAATCGGGGCAATGTCTTCTCCGATTCTCCGATAAAAGAACAAAAGGGAAGCACGGATCGACGACATTATAATCGAGGCCATAAACCTCCCATATCGAGACCCAGGAAAACTTAACGGTGTGTCCGATATCGAACACGGTTAAGTGACGCACGTCAGACCAGTGTAACTTGACCTCGGGAGACGTGGTGAACGGTTATGCATGACTGATAAGGGGCCGTAATATTCGTCCTCAACCGCTACCGAAAAAAGAAGATTCTTACCTTTTTAGACTTATATTATGACTAAAATTATCCTACTATATAAAGAGAAAGTTTTTATTTGATCTGACACATTGTAACAGACAATTCAAAGGAATAAAAGTTTACTTTTGTCTTCTAGCTACTATTAAAGGCATTACTCACTTGTTCTGTTTTTCATTCCCGACTGAGCTTGAACCGAGGGTCCAATCGAGGACGAGTTCGTCGTTCAATCTAAATTGATTATTAGATTTCTAAGTTGAATATGATAATTGTTACTGTATCATCTTAGATGTTTTTTTATGTTATGCTAAAATATACAAATGATCGAGCCGTATTAATATTACCTTGTGAGTTATGTATATTAATATTTGTTTTTTGAGCTTATGCTTCTACATGGTTAACATTTACTGAAATTCATGTTTTGATTTATAAACTGTGGAGTTATATTAAATATGTGTTAATTATTTGCAACCTCAACAACTATGTTTACATTTACAACAATATAATTGAGCTTATAGAGTTACGTGTTATATGGTATAAAGTATTTGAGACTAATGTTTATTTTCAAGTAATTTGAATATGAAAATATTAATCTTTAGTATGTGGGAGCATATGACCATAATTTTATATTGGTTGGATTATATGATGACATATGTGAAAAATAATATTTAACAAGTGAGAAAGGTAATACCAACTTAGTTGATTGTGTACAACTACAAATTATAATAATGACCGGAGTAGAAAAGAATACTATTAAAAGATGTTTCTTTCTCATTAGATTTAATATTTGATTATTTATTTTCATAAATTTATATAATATCCAATCATTTTAATCTCAGACAAAAAAGTTTTCATATGACAAACAATATTGATCATTCAAGTAAATTAATTTTTCTTTATGTAAAACCATATAATTAAAACTTTTTGATATTATTTTACAACATCGGATCGTGTTAGTTTTATATATATGATAAAAATATTGAGAGACAAAATTATCCTTGAACAAAGCAACCCCAATATAGCAAATCCTGTTTACTCACAAGTCACAACAAAATAATTCACGTATTATAATTAATTACTTAAACAATTTATGTAGTAGGAGTACCGTATAATTCGCACCTAGCGGAGCCCTCTTATAGGAAGGGGTGTCAAATGACACTTCTTCGGAGGAAAAATACATTGTGTAGTTAGGTAAAAAAATAAATTATATGTATATATATTATGTATTGATTCTCCTTAATTTTCTGGTATGTTTACTTTTATATTTTTGACATCCCTTAACGAAAATTCTGACTCCGCCACTGTTCGCGAACTCTATGCAATTGTATGTAACTAACTTTGTAAATCCTCAAATTTTCTTAATAAATTGTTGGATATTCAATATTACTTTTTTCTTAATCATTAATCATTAAGTTAAGAGTATTTTATGTCATGATTAAATAAAAACTATTGCATGTTATCCATTAAGACGGCTATGATAGTAAATTCTAATTAGCTCTTTCATTTTAAAGTATTTATTTATTAACTTTGGTTATGTCTTTAGTATATAATAGTCCTTATTTTTTATAATTATTTTTCTAAATATTTATTTTTTTGCACGTTAACGAGATACAATACTTATTAATTTAATAGCCTGATATTAGCTAGTAACAATTTACAAATAATTAGTTATCATGGATAGTATAGTGAATTATGTGTCATTTTATTAACTTATTGAAACTTAAAAATAAATAATGTTAGAGAATCATATTTAAATTATGAATTATGTTTTATATAAAATCTCTTTCAAAAAAGAAAACATATTAAATAAAAAGAGTATTTTAAAATTTTATTTTTAAAATATTTGGTATGTTTACTTTTATATATTTTGACATCCCTTAACGAAAATTCTGACTCCGCCACTGTTGGCACCTGTCGGTCATTTATTTTTCTTTTTCTTACAGGAGGTCAATAAATTTCCATAGAAAAAATTGTTTGGGGGATGACGCCTGAGGAAAAACTTGAGTATGTGGCCGAGGTATAGGACTTTAAGGAAAAGTGTTCCTCAAAGTCAAAACAAGAATCTGAAAAGTAACAAAACCTTTTGTGAATAGTTGTCATTTGTTGCGAAACGGGTATTGATGTTTTAGGGTTAGAGGGGATAGGGGACAAGAACTAACGGCTATTTCTTTTTGGGAGAAAATGACATATTGCAAATAGACATTGTAACAGAAAAGTGATTTGAATTTTGAAAAAATAATTCATAATTAGTTTCTTGGTTTACAAAGAATATGATTCCTTAATTTGAAATCGGGTTTTGGTTAGTGATAGTACTTAAGTAGGCGTTTGGTCATGCATTCCAATTTTTTTTTTTTGGAATTTGGACCGGCCGAACGCAATGAATGAATAAGAAATTGACAGCAGAGGGAATCAATGATTCTTATTCGACCGAGTTCTAGAATTTCAATTGAAAATGAAGTTTGTGTTTGTAATACTTGCAATATATTTGGATACCTTTTTTCCAAAATCATGAAACATGATTTATAGCTCACAACTTATAAAATATATCAAAACCACCCCAACTGTTATCATATTCTACTTTACTGCAATAGATAAAACATGCAAAATTAATATTATATTTTTTAATTCAACTAATACACAGAGAAGGAATTTAAGCCAAAAATAACATAAATATGAACAAATTCTTCTTTAATATTAGGGTACATCAAGAATTCAATAAAACCTGTCTATTTTAAAAGATTAAATAAAAACAAAAGATGGATTAATTGGCTTGGCTTCCCTCTTGGCTTCCCATTCACTCACAAGTTATTCTGCAGTAGTTGTAGGTTAAAATATTTGCTGGGGTCATTGTATAAATTATAAAAGTATAGGGTAAATTTTATAAAATAAAAAACTAGTGAAAAATGCATTTTCAATTGAAAAACTGGTAATTTGAAAATGCATTTTCTAGTGAAATTGGAAAAAAATGGTTGAATTTGATAAACAAACATTGTTTTCAAATTTTTTTTTTGGAAAAAAGTGAATTTCTTATGTCCAAACGGGCTCTAAGTTTAACCCCTTTAACATAATCCCCTCCTTCATTTCCCTTGCCACCATTACTTTTTTAAATTTCCAAAAACCCCTTCAACAAAGTTGCTTTTCTGAGCTAGTGTCACGACCCAGAATTTCAACCCCTGGGTCAAGATTGCCTAACACCTACTTGCTAGGCAAGCCGACGAGAATAGAAAATTTATTAATCTTAACAATTTACGACAAGATTGTTTCCCCTAAAATTTGAGTAACAATTAAATTTGTGTTGAGATCATAAAGATACGTGATTTAGTCCAATACTAATTGATAAACAAGAAGACAAACGTATAAGTTAAGTGAGCAAGCTAGATCAAACTAGTGTATGAGCAAGTCTCGATCTCGAGCTGTGAGGGCCTCGAGGTACACTAATATGAACAGTAAACAAAGGACAACAAAGCTAAGGAACAATTCTGATGAGAGATGAGCAAAAAAATAAGAGTGTATATTTTTTGCAATGATGATGATCTTTACAAACGAAGGAGCTCCCCTTTATATAATAGAGGAGTCCTAAATAAGGTACATTTCCATTGAGTAAGGAATCTAATTATACAACTGTCTAACCGCCTAGTACGAATTCATACAAATTCATACAAATTCTTTCCGAAATTCACGCCTTGATCTTTGTGCCATTGCAGGAATCTTGCTTATTCTGTTACAAGCCCATAACGACATTATTTCAGGGTAGGTCATACTCGGTGTTCATCATGCACTTCGACCTTTGAGTCTTGTACTCTGTCATCAGGATCGAGCTCGATTTACTAGGCTTGCCTGGTCCATTCTGAACTCGGGCTCGAAGTGACCCCTCGAACCCATGAAATCGGGCGTATCTAATTTCGACTGTATACAGATAGTCCATGCGTTTATTAGAATAGATTGATAAGAAACGATTTGAGCCTCGACTTTCTGAAGTTCCTGATAATGACATCATCCGACGTAAGCGTTCGAGGTGACTGAAATGTCCCATTAGCACGCTTCCCCGAAACATTAAATGCGTGCCAGTGGTGGTCTGCCACTAACACCGCCGAAACGTCGCCGCTCTTCTATAAATACAGGGTTCCTCATCTTATTAAGAACTTTACTTTCTCTTTGAAACTCATCTGATCTCCTCTTCTCTTCAGCTCCTTCTCCTTCGCCACTAGCTTTTCCGTCTTCTTAGTGCAAAAAGTTATCAAACACCATATCTTTCCGCTTTTTTCAACCAGAACTAATGGCGAAAACTTCAAAAACTATTCCTCAAAAAGAGGGAACTTCCTCCTTCTCTTCTCGTCTGGCCGGTGGTAAGGCACCGGTCGTTCACTAGATCGTTCATGGCGCTTGCACCTTAAAGAAAGACTTCACCGTTGAAAATACTCCTGATGTTCTTGGTCGATGTGAGCATGCTTCGTGGTATATTTGTTCGATAACGGAGAAACACCTCGATGCTGTGAAAAAGGATTATGGTTGGGGGAATGGGATCGTGGTACAGATCCCCACCCGCGAGGAGAGCATTACCACTTACGTGGAGGGATTTCTAAGTGTTTACACTTATCCCTTCACGTTGGTTCCCCTCGATTCAATTGTGATTGATTTTTGTCAAAGATACCAAGTCGACCTCGGTAAAATCCACCCATCATTCTGGCAAATAGTGATCATGCTTCAATACTTCTCCAGCAAGGCCGAGGGACTCGAGTTCACCCTTAGTCATTTAATACGCCTGTACCGGCCTCAACTTTTCCGAGGGTTGATTAAACTCCAACGCCGACCAACCAAGTCTTTCTTTTCCAATAACGACGAAGATAGAGATCGAGGCTGGATGAGTAGGTTCATTCGAGTGAGGACCATCTACATCATTCCCGAGGAGAGAATGTCGTTCCTAGAAAAGTGGAACTTCGTCCGTAAGTGGAGTTGTCTCCCTAGTAATTTGCCGCATTTTGACTATGTTTTGCATGACGATCTTACCTTTGTTTGCAGTGGTCGCTTGGATGCCCCATGAAATCCCCGATCTCGAAGACTGGGTCCGGAAACTAGCTGCGACCTCCTCTTATGACAAAAACAAATGGCGTGACTTGTCGAAGGGTAAATGGGAAGCCAAACATCATGGTAAAATCCCGATACTTTCTTCTTTATCGGAGACAATTACATTCTCATACTTTATTTTAATTTATGCAGGCATTGGGGATTTTTTTGAAATGAGGACGGGCCCTCCTGGAGAAAGGATCGAGTCCCCGATTCCGAAATCGAAGAAGGATAATAAGAGAAAAAGGGCTTCGAATCCCGAAGACCCCCAAGATAAAGCGGGCCTTGCTCGGAGATGTAGGAAGAATATCATTCCTGTAGATATAGACTCATTCCACCAATTCATGGATGACGAAGAAGATGAGGGAGAGGATTTGGCGGTGGTGACTCGAAACAGAAAACCAATCGAGGCCACCGAGCCCTCCGAGTCAGAGGTCCTGCCTCGAGGTGAGGAAACCTCAAAGAGAGATGAGGTCAAAGCCCCCGAATCACCCGAGGTTATGGTTGTTCCTCGGCCTTCGACGATCACACAAAAGAAGATAGATGCCGAGGTTCCCATGATCGTACAGAGCGCCTCGGGCGACCTGCCGGGGGCCATGACAATGGGTCACTTTCCGTCGTTAACGACTTAATCCGAGGATGCCATAAGGGAAGCTCGGGCCTTGAGAGCGCCAGATTGAGCAGAGTCCCCGGTGAGAACGATCCTTTCCAGGATCGCTTCCCTGGGGTTGATGATTCCGACCTCATCGATGCATCTTCCAACTTCGAAGAGGCCCAACGTCTCTTCTATAAAGTAAGCATTAATTCTTAACATTGTCATTTCCCTTTCCTCGCCTTTCCTTAATTGATGAATTTTTTTCCTGTGTAGGCCTTTACCAAGTTTAAGGCCGACCTGAGCTAGTGTGAGGCCGAGCTGAATAAGTCCTTGGGTGAAGAGAAGGACCTGAGGCTCCTTTGTAGTCAAAAGGAAGAGGAGCTTAAAGACCTTCGGGTAGAGTTTGTCAAGGCTCGTGAGTAAGAGGTCGAGCTAGATAAGAAGGTAACTGTCGTTTTGAAAGAGTATGGTCTTCTCATCCCAATTGTGGAGACTAACACTTTAATGTCTCAGTTGCAGCAAAAAGTGGAGATGATGGGGCAACTTCGAGGCGAGGTTGATCGGGTTAATGCTGAGTGCAATCAGTGGAGGGAAACGATGGACCGCCTTGCTGCGGAGAAAGAAGCTTCCTTAACCAAATTGGAATCGGTCGATACCCAGCTCCGGGGTATCAAAGAGAGTGGTATGGCCTAGGCCGAAAGGATCGCCAATCTCGAGGCCAAACATGCCAAGACCGAGGCCGAGGTTGCTGAAGCCCGGGCCGAGGTTAAAAATCAGGATTGATAAAACTATTTCCGTGTATTTAAGGGACACCGAAGCTGCTCAAATGGAGCTGAGAGAAGCTGTCGATCGGGAAAAGCGAAGCAATGACTTGTCCAGGTGCCAATCTAGGAGGGATACCCTTGAAGAGATTCATGCTAGAGGTTTTAACCTCACTGAAGAGATAGCTCAAGCAAGGGCGATGGAAGCCGATGCAAGATTTCTTGTCTCCTCCGATGATGAAGAGGGGACTGAAGAAGAAACCACTCCCGATGAGGAAGCTGCTCCCGAAGGAGGGGCCAACCCCGAGGCGTAGATAGGATTTTTCTTTTTTCTTTTGTATTTTCGTTTATGTCAAATTCTTGTACATATTTATTTCTTAAGTATATCAAAGAAGAGTACTTCCTTGAATGTCTTCTCAATGTTTCTTGACTTAAAAATTCTCGTAATAATTTCATTCTTTGAATGGTGTTTTCGAGATTCTGTCTCGGACATTTTCTTTATCGTGATCGAGTTAGAATAAGGTTCGACCTTCGGGGCATAGACCCTTTGTGTCTAATAATGACAGTTCTTTGAACCATAATAAAAAATGTTTGTTTGGGCTCGGGATAATCGAACCCTTGGGTTTAGTGTCGATCAGAACCCTTTTGTTTTTAGCTCCTTAGCACAAGTTTGTGTGTAAGTAATTTGATACCTCTTGAGGTTTCTCGAGGGCTGATTTTATCGAAATCCTTTGATTAGTTTGTCGAAGGTAGCCTTTATTTAACCAGGTTTTTCGAAGTATTTGAAGGCCTTTAGTTTATAGCGGAAGTCGGACGTCTCCGAGGCGCATTATTTTTGCCGTAGCCTTTTTATATGACCGTGGTCTTTAATATGGCCGTAGCCTTCAGGCATGTCTCTTGGACTTGTTCCCCGATAGCATTTCGAACTTGTTCAAAAAGTTAGTCCCCGAGTATGATGGCCTGGCCTTTACATCGAGGGGTGCCTCTTTGAGGTATTACAAATCCGAGTTTAGACTACTTCGAATGTGTTGACTGTCGATAACAGTCCCCGAGTAGCCGAGGTGTGTTTGTGTTTGTCTCTTGAGTCGTTCCCCACATTGAATCATAAGTATGGAGCTCGTATAGTAGCAAATTTCTTCGAGACACAAAGTGTTTAATATAGGAAGATAATAATTCATATATGCGTACATGTTTGTCCATCAGGGCTTGGTTATTCTATATGGACACGGTACCTCTGACTGTTTGGTCCATTACAAAGTTTTCCTATCGGGGCCCTCTCTAGCGTGAAGTGTTCTCCTCGAAAATATAGCCTCCGAGGGTGATGCCCCCCAAATATTCGAGGTTGATTGAAAATAAGCCTTGGATACTGTTGAATTTTCCTTAGGTAGCACATAGGTTTTGCCTCATCAAAAAACTTGCTGGAAAAACCCATTTGGGATAAAACCCGATCTAAGGAAAAAAGAGTGCAACGCGTGCTTTAAAACCTAAGGTATTCGTGTAGAAGTGTGCCCTCGATGTCCTCGATCGAACATTTGTAGTGAGTTAGTCCCAAATACAAATGGAAAAAGGGAGAAAGTCATACCTTAGCAATAATATACTTTGAGCACTGATATATTCCAATTGCTTGGAAATTATTCGCCTTCCGTCGTGCTAAGTTCGTAAGATCCTTTTTCGTCGATTCTGATGACTCGATATGGTCCTTCCCAATTCGGGCCTAGTTTCCCTTCATTCGGGTTTTGAGTATTGAGGGTGATTTTTCTTAGAACTAAGTCCCCGATTCTGAAATGGAGAAGGTTGGCCCTTCTATTATAATATCTCTTGATTCTTTGTTTCTGTGCGGCCATTCGAACAAGCACAACTTCTTGTTTTTTATCCAATAGCTCGAGGCTAGTGTTCATAGCCTCGTGATTTGATTCCTCTATTGCATGCCGAAACCTGGTGCTAGGTTCTCCGACCTCGACTGGGATTAGGGCCTCGGTGCCATACACCAAGGAGAACGGAGTTTCCCCCATGCTAGATTTTGATGTCGTTCGGTATGCCCAAAGGACCTCGGACAAAACTTCCCTCCATTTCCCCTTAGCGTCATTCAACCTTTTGGATAATAGTCCTGTTCGTGGATTCGTCCTGTCCGTTGGCGCTTGGGTGATATGGTGTCGATAGGATCCTATGTATTTTGTGCTCTTCGAGGAACTTTGTTACCTTGCTGCCGATGAATTGCTTCCCATTGTCACATACGATTTCAGCGGGTATTCCGAATCGACACACGATGTGATCCCCTATGAAGTCTATGACTTCATTTTCTCAGACCTTCTCGAAGGCTTGTGCTTTCAACCATTTAGAAAATTAGTCAGCATAAGCAAAATGAACTTGGATTTATCTAGTGTCGTTGGCAGAGGGCCGATGAGGTCCATCCCCCACTTCATGAATGGCCACGGGGATAGGACCGAATGGAGTTGTTCTCCGGGCTGATGGATCATTGGTGCAAACCTTTGGCATTTATCACATTTTCACAAAAACTCCTTAGTGTCTTTATCCATGCTATCCCAGTAGTAACCTACTCTAATTATTTTGCGAATCAAAAAGTCAACGCCGGAGTGGTTCACACAAGTGCCTTCGTGGATTTCTCGCAGAACATAATCGGTGTCCCCCGATCCTAAGCATACCACCAATGGTCCATCGAAGGTCCTTCTGTACAACATTCCATCTTCATTCAATGTGAATGTGCTGCTTTAGCTCGTAGGGATCTCGACACTTTAGGTCCCGAAGAGAGCTTTCCGTGATTTAAATATTCAATATATTTGTTTCTCCAATCCCAAGTCAAACGTGTAGAGTTTATCTCGGCATGACCTTTCCTCGACCATAGATCTCGACAACTAGACAACATTCCCCGGGACAATATCATCTTCTTCGACTGATGACCCCAAATTCACGAGTGCGTCGGCCTCACTGTTTTGCTCCCGAGGTATATGGTCTAGTGTCCGCTCCTTGAAGCGGTGCAAGGTCACCTGTACCTTTTCCAAATACCTCTTCATCCTATCCTATCAAACCTCGAAGCTTTTTTTCACTTGATTCACCACCAATAAAGAATCACACTTGGCTTCAACTACCCCTGCCCCCAAGCTTTTAGCTAACTTGAGACCTGCAATCATGGCCTCATACTCGGCCTCATTATTAGTCAACCTAGAAGTTTTGATAGCCGTCCGAGGTTGATATTCAACATTGTACCCGCCAAGTTCGATGGCCGATTTTTCCAATCGGCCCGACAACTCGGGCTTGTGCAAAACATTTCAGAGTGGATAAGTAGTTAACACACATATGGGGTGACATTGGAAATATGTTTTCAATTTTATAGATGCGCTTATTAATGCAAGTGCTAACTTCTCCAAGTGCGGATATCTAGTTTCAGCATCTCCTAGTGTTCGACTCACATAATAAATAGGAAATTACGTACGTTGCTCATACCTAACTAGTACGCCACTTACCGCTACTTCAAACACGACCAAGTATAAGTATAGCTTTTCATCTGCATTCAGGGTGTGGAACAGAGGCGGGCTTGATAAGTATTGCTTTAATTCCTCCAACGCTTGTTGGCATTCCTGGGTCCACGTAAAATCATTTTTATTTTTGAGTAAGGATAAGAACTTGTGACTCCGATATGACTACCTCGAGATGAATCGGCCCAAAGCAGTTATCCGTCCGGTTAGCTGTTGTACGACTTTTACACTGTCCACGATGGTGATGTCTTCGATGGCTTTAATTTTGTCGGGGTTGATCTCGATCCCCCTATTTGACACCATGAAACCCAGGAACTTGCCCGAACCGACTCCGAAACCACATTTCTCGGGGTTGAGTTTCATGTTGTATTTTCTCAAAATCTCGAACGTTGCCTGTCGTCAATGTAAACTTCCATTGGTATGACTTTATGTTGCTCGAACATTTTATTACCTAGGCGTTGGTATGTAACTCCTGGATTTTTTAGCCTGAAGGGCATTACATTGTAACAATATGTTCCATACTTGGTGACAAATAAGGTCTTTTCCTGGTCATCCTGGTTCATCTGAATTTGATTGTAACCGGAATAGGCATCGAGAAAGGTAAGGATTTCGTGGCCGGTCGTGGCGTCGATAATACAATCGATGTTAGGCAGTGAAAAAGAGTCTTTAGGGCATGCCTTGTTCAAATATTTATAATCTACGCACATTCTATGTTTGTTTTCTTTTTAGGGACTAGGACCACATTGGCTAACCATTCGAGGTATTTTACTTCCCTAATGGACCCTATTTTGAGAAGTTTACCTAGTCCTTTATGAATGCATGCTTTACCTCGGACTGGGGCTTTCTATTTTGCTTCACTGGTTTAAACCTTGGGTCGATACTTAGCCGATGTGTTGTTATCTCCGGTGGGATCCCTATCTTGTCTAAATGGGACCAAGAAAACCAATCTATGCTATTTATAAGGAATTGAATGAGTTTCTCCTGAGTTCGGGGGTTAATTCCGTTCCCAGGTATACCTTCCATTCGGGCAGATGCTCGATCAATATCATCTGTTCCAGCTCCTCGACCATCGACTTGGTTGCATCTGATTCCTCGGGAATGACGAAATCTCGAGGGGGTAAGGAAATACTCTTCTTCTTTCTCGATTATCTATTCCTCTGACTCGATCGAGGCCGGGGACGGTGATTTCTATTTAGCCATCTGCTGGTCTTTGATGTTCGGCTTTTCTGAGGTCGAAGGTGCTGGCATTGACGTCAACTCGTGAACTGCAAACATTTCCTTTGTTGTATGTTGTTCCCCGTAAACCATTTTCACACCATCTATTGTTGAAAACTTCATCATTTGGTGAAGGGTCGACGGTACTACTCTCATGTTATGGATCCACGGCCTTCCGAGCAGTGCATTGTACCTCATGTCGTCTTCGATGACATGAAAGTTTGTGTCCTGGATGGTCCGGGCTACATTTACTGGTAAGGTTATCTCCCCCATTGTTGTTACACTAGCCATGTTGAAGCCGTTTAGGACTCGAGATGCAGGTATGATTTGATCTAGCAGTCTGAGCTGCTCTACGACCCTCGACCTGATTATGTTTGCCGAGATACCTGGATCCACAAGAACACGTTTAACTTGAATTTTATTTATAGAAATTACTAGGGCGTCGTTGTGTGGTTGAGAGAGGCCTTCTGTATCCTCATCATTGAATGTAAGGGTGCCTTCGGGCATGTAGTCTCGGGTCCATTTCTCCCTTGTGATCGACACTTTGGTGCGTTTGGAAACAGGTCCTTGTGGTATGTCGACCCTACCAACGATCATGTGGATAATATGCTGAGGCTCTTATTGTTCATTCTTTCTATTGGCGTGTCTTCCCTGAAGTAATTTTTGGCTCTTTCACTGAGGAATTCTCGGAGGTGGCCTTCATTAAATAATCGAGCTACTTCTTCTCTCAACTGTCTGCAGTCTTCGGTCATTTGGCCATATGTGCCATGGTATTTTCACATCAAGTTAGGATTCCTCTGAGAAGGGTCAGTTTATATAAGTCTGGGCCACCTGGTGTCTTTAATTCTTCCAATGGCCGAAACAATACCCGAGTCATCAACGTGGAAGTTGTATTCCGATAATCGAGGTGCTTCTGCGGGATCAATGTACTTGTCAAATCCATTCTTACTCATGAGTCCTCTAGGATTTTTCCCTCGATCATTTCTTTAATCATTCAGGGGAAGATTGCATCCCGAACTGCTGTTTCTTCGATCTGCGACATATGGCTGGTATCGTTCTCTGTTTGACCTGGGTTCTCTGTCGGTATCCCTCGAGGCTTTTACCACCATTCTGTTTAGATTAACTAACCCCGAGGGGGATCCCAACTTGTCATCCTCGACCCTGATCTTTGATTGGTAACGATTATGTACGCCTGCCCATGTAACAATAGGATATTCAATTAGATTTTACTTCAACTGTCGTGATGCTATCGAACTTCGCTCATTCAACCCTTATGTGAAAGCTTGAACGACCCAATCATCCGTAACTGGTGGTAACTCCATTCTCTCCATTTGGAATCGGGACACGAACTCCCTCAGCATCTCATTATCTCTTTGTCTTATCTTGAAAACATCTGATTTCCTCGTTGCAACTTTTATGGCCCCGGCTTTGCGCCTTCACAAAAGAATCAGCTAACATGGCGAATGAATTGATGGAGTTTGGTGGCAAGTTGTGATACCAAATCATAGCTCCCTTTGATAGAGTTTCCCCAAATTTTTTCAACAATACGGACTCGATCTCATCGTCCTCTAAGTCATTTCCCTTTATACCGCACGTGTACGTAGTGATATGTTCATTAGGATCGGTGGTTCCATTATATTTCGGTATATCTGGCATACAGAACTTCTTTGGAATGGGCTTCGAGGCCGCGCTCTGGGGAAAACTCTTATGCACAAACTTTTTGGAATCTAAACCCTTCAAGATCGGGGGTGCCCCTGGTATTTGATCGACTCGGGAGTTGTATGTCTCCACCTTTTTGTCATCATCTACGATCTTATTTTCTCCTGACTCGATTGTTTTGGTGAGCTCTTCGAGCATTTTCATGATTGTAGGTTCAGTCCCCGATCCATTGCTGTTTGACCTTTCCGGTACTGGATCAGTACGGCGAGTGATTTCTGGCTCAACCACACTCAGAGTTTTTTGTTGACTTTGTAGCTGAGCGATAACAACCTACTGAGCTTGTAGAATTTTGAAGATTACCTGGAGGATAACTCCCCCATCTCCTAGACCCTGTTTTCCTTGACCACTAGGTCGGATCTCCCCACGTATACTTCCTTCGAGGTTTGCGCCCAATTCTGCATTCAAAGAAATATGCAAACTAACATCGACTGATTCTGCAATGGGCACTCTCCCGGGGTTAATCGGTGGCACACCAGTCCCTGGAGCAACTACATTATTGTTTCCCCGTGAAATTCGAGACCATCACAGCCGTGTACGGGTGCGTTTTGTGAGTTTGACATGTTTTAACCTGAAAAAAAAAGAATCTTTGACAAGAATAAGTGTGAAAATAACATGTGTTATCAAAATCAGCACTGAAATAATCACTATAACCATTAGGCCCCACGGTGGGCGCCAAACTGTTTACCCTAAAATCTGAGTAACAATTAAATTTGTGTTGAGGTCTTAAAGATACGTGATTTAGTCCAATACTAATTGATAAACAAGAATACAAATGTATAGGTTAAGTGAGCAAGCTAGATCAAACCAGTGTATAAGCAAGTATCGACCTCGAGCTGTGAGGGCCTCGAGGTACACTAATATGAACAGTAAACAAAGGACAATAAAGCTAAGGAACAATTCTGATGAGAGATGAGCGAAAAACTAAGAGTGTATATTCTTTGCCAATGATTGATGATCTTTACAAATGAAGGGGCTCTCCTTTATATAATAGGAGAGTCCTAAATAAGGTACATTTCCATTTCTAGTAAGGAATCTAATTGTACAGCTGACTAACCACCTAGTACGAATTCGTACAAATCCGTTCCGGAATTCACGCCTTGATCTTTGTGCCATTGCGGGAATCTCGCTTATTCTGTTACAAGCCCATAACAGCATTATTTCAGGGTAGGTCATACTCGGTGTTCATCATGCACTTCGGCCTTTGAGTCTTGTACTCTGTCATCAGGCTCGAGCTCGATCTACTGCGCTTGCCTGGTCCATTCTGAACTCGGGCTCGAAGTGACCCCTCGAACCCATGAAATCGGGCGTATCAGATTTCGACCGTATACAAAGATAATAACAATGAAATTCTAAATAATAGTATAATAATACTGAATAACGAGTCTAAACATAACCCAAAAACTGGTGTCATGCGTACATGAATATCTAGAGTGCTACAAACATGGTCAAAATGAAATACACTGTTTTGAAACTCCGAAAAGCAGTAAAGATAGGAAGGAAGGGGACTTCAGGGCTGCGAACACTGTGCAGTTGTACCTCAAGTCTCCGTCAACAACTAGATCTGAGCAAATCTTCTGAACACCGCAAGGACTCACTCCTATATCTACACAAGAAGTGAAGAGTGTAGTATGAGTACAATCGACCCCATGTACTCTGTAAGTGCCGAGCCTAACCTCGACAAAGTAGTGACGAGGCTAAAGCAGGCCACTTACAATAACATGTACACACTAATAATAATAATAACAGGGAAAGAAGACATGAAATGAAAGTATAGCAGTTAATTTATGACAATGAACTCAAACCTCACTATCAGAAAATCTAGAATAACAAACCTCGTAATCTCATTTAAAAATGCTTAAGCTAACACAATAACAACAACTAGTACAACACACACAATTCGTTGCGGCGTGCAACCTGATCCCACTATAACATCCTTTATCAATATCATGCATAACGTAGATAGTCCATTGTGGTCCGCAATTAAAGCATGTAACAATTAAGGCAATCAATGAGGCAATTCATGAAATATGAGACAACATGGAAACAATTGTTTGATGGCGTAAATACACTCATCATCTTGCATATACGTCGTTTCACACGTAATTCATTTAACATGTAGTTCAAGGGTTCCTATGTCACTCAAATCAAGGGTAGATCCAAAACTTACCTCACTCCGCAACCCATGCGAGCAATCAACAACGACCTTGACTTTTGATTCAAATATAGAGTGTTTAGGGTTGATAAATTGTGAGAAATGAGTTAAGTCCCGTTTCTCCCCTATTTTATCCAACTGTAGATGTCGGCATTGCGATGTTTAGTTCGCAATTGCGAACATCACAAAAGCGAGACAAAGGTCGCAAATGCAAACCCTATCACAGAAGAGTATAAGTTGCAAATGCAAAATTACCACCATCGCAAATGCAACCAGAATCTTCGCACTTGCGAAGCAAGCTCATGTGGTCAGTGATCGCAATTGCGACCACTTCCTTCTCAAAGCGAAGGTCCACATTTCGCAAATGCAAACAAATTATCGCAAATGCGAGGTTCATCCAGCCCAGCCCATGCTCGTAATTGCGAACAATTCTTTGCAAAAGCGAAGCTCGCAATTGCAAGCCAAACCTCGCAATTGTGAGATCTACAATAGAACACTAATTATTGCACAAACAAACTTTTCTTTAGCAAAACTCATCCGAAACATATCAGAAACTCACCCAAGCCCCTCTGGCTCCAAACCAAACACGCACACAAGTGTAGTAACATCATACGAACTTGCTTGCACAATCAAATCACCAAAATAACATCTAAATCTACGAATCAATCCGCAAAACGAATGAAATTTCAAAGTGGAACTCAACACTAGAATCACATTTAAGAGTACGAATCATGTCAAATTAATTCCAAATTGAACCATATTTTACAGAAAAGTTTCAAATAGAAATACTGAATTATTCCAAGTTTCAACATCAAAATCCAAACCCGTTAGCTAAGAAGTCAACTTTTGGTCATACTTTGTAATTATTCAACATTCAAAAATGCTAGTTTTTGGCAAAAAGAGTAAAAACAAGTTAGGGATTTCCAAGTTCCATTTCGGGCATACGCCCAAGTCCCAAATTATGACACGCATATCGGAACCGTCAAAATACTGATCTGGGTCCATTTATACAAAATGTTGACCGCAGACAACTCAAATCATTTTAAGGCAAAAATTTACATTTTCTTCATCTTTTCACATAAAATCTTCCTGGAATAAGATACGGACTATGCACGCAACTTGAGAAATGCTAAACGGAGATAATTGAGGTCTTGGAACACGGAAATAGAGGATAAATCTCAAAATAACCTATCGGGTCAACACATTCTGCACCTGTAAAACAAACTTTCGTCCTTGAACAAACATAGAAAAGTATCTTTACTGGTGAAAAGGTGTGAGTGAATCCATGGTCATCCAAAAGTATCCAGCTTTTAATATTTTTGGCCAAGATGATGCCATTCATGTGGGGTTCGCATGTTCCCGCATTTATTTCTTTTAGCAATATGGTTGCAGTGGCATCTACACATCTTAACAGACCTAAGTCTGGGGTCTTCTTATATAGGACTTCCCCGTTGAGGAAAAAGGGATTTTCCAGCCTTCTGAGCACTTTCTTCTGACCATTAGTAGCATTTCTGGATATTCTCTTAATTCAAGGAACCTTTTGATGTCGTAGTACCATGGCTTACCATTTGGTTCTTCGTCTATATCAAAACAGTACGCAAGTTGATCCCTGATCTCTATCTTGATAGAATTGATGTAATTCTTATCCGGATGTTGAATCATGGATGATAAGGTTGCGAGAGCATGAACAAGATCGTTCTGGATCCTAGGAATGTGATTGAACTCAATTTGTGAACTTCTTGCATAGCACTTTCATGCAGTGCAGGTATGTAAGGATCTCGACCTTCTTGGTAGTCCATTATCCTTGAACTTGATGTATCAATAATTCTGAATCCCTTATGAACAAGAACTTCTTGATGTTCATGTCAACTACCATCCTGATCCTTCGGATTCATGCTTCATACTTGGCCATATTATTAGTGCAAGGGAACCTTAGCTTTGCTGATGCTGGGTAATGTTGTTCTGATTCTGAAATTAGGACTACCCTAATTCCTACTCTGAAATTTGTTGCTCCGTCGAAGAAGATTCTCCACCCTGGGTATGACTTGGCGATATCTTCTCCGGTGAATAACACCTCTTTGTCTGGGAAGTACATAGCGGCTCATAATCCTTGTCCACTGGATTTTTGACGAGCTCGAAGCACATACTTAAATTATGCTCGCTAATAAAATATAGTATAGTACACTATCGTATCCACAGGGATTGGATTTAAAAAGTATTCTCGTAGTTTCTAGCTTGATCGCTATCCAAGATGATCATCAATTGAGATTTATATGATTTATAACTAAAATTAACTAAGACTCTAATTCTATTGACTAATGACAATCAAAACAAGAAGGTTATCAGTGGGAGAAAATAGGGATTGATATGATAGGTACAAGATAATTGTTTGAGATATAACTCTAGATACTTTGCTTCTATCGTTTAAGTGAGTCTCTAGAATTCACCTAATTATTAGTTCAAACATTCAACAAAAATTGCTCTCTCGATTAAGTAACCTCACAAGATGAAACAATTTAAGCACGTGAAGATATGCAAGAATGCATAGTGGATTGGTCTTTAGGAAAACCTTTCTCGATTATTCTCCTAACTAGGTTTAGTCAATGATTCAACTAGCCTCTTTCGATTACTAAGATGAATTAATGAACTCAACCAATAAGATAATGCAAGGATATCACAAGTTATGCCTCTCTAGATTACATGAACAAGTGAATAGATGCAACAGTTAAATCATCCAAAAACGCTTCAACGCATAAAACTAGAGTTATAATCCAAAAACATTTATCAATACACCAAATCCATAAAATCCTAAAGGGAACTACTTCATAGGTATGGAGAAATTCATCACAAGTAAAGTTAAAGTATCAGAAAGCATGAATTCAATCCAAACTCGGGTCTTGAGTGAGGAAGGAATGATGAAATCCTTGTGCTTTTGCTCTTCCAACTCCTCCTAAGCCTCCTTAGATCGAATATGTGTCAAAAGGTCCAGAAAATAATGTTTTCCATGTATTTATACCAAGTAGGGCCGGGCCTAGACGAAATCACCTTTTTCTAGCCGAAATAGGATATTTACGCTGTAAAATACACAGGTACATCGCATAGGGCGACACGCCATGCAGAGCATTAGTGGGGAAATCTAGAGAGCATATTTTTTCATTTTTCATGATTTTGCACTAGCGCCCCGTGCCCCGCTACGCATGCCGCGGGGCGGTAGTGCAATTTTCTAAGAGTAATTTTGTTTTCTCATTTTTTGACATCCAGACTTGGTCCTCGACCACCGAACGTGATCCCGACTTAATTTCTTGGTCTTTTACTCAGACTTCAAAGCTCCAACTTATTCAAATTAGCTCCAACATATTTAATAGCTCAGAATTACTTCCTACAAGGCATAAAACACAAAATAAGTGCAAAACACTACCAATTAAAGCTCAAACACAAGTAAAGTGCAGTGAATTAGAGTGAAATAAGCAACTAAAATACGTAATTATAGCCTACTATAAATTCTCTGGAAGGTGGTCTGCTAAGGCTTGTCCTTTGATGGCCTTCTGATTTATCTACACAATATCAAATTCACAGAGAAGAATATGCCATTTGGCTAGTTTTCCTATAAGCATCAGCTTCTGAAAGATATACTTGAGCGGATCGAGCCGGGATATTAAATACGTTGTGTATGCTGACATGTAATGCCTTAACTTCTGGGTGATCCAAGTCAAAGCACAGCAAGTGCACTCTATCAGAGTGTATTTGGCCTCACATAGCGTGACTTCTTGTTTAAGTATTAGATGGCCTGATCCTTTCTTCAAATCTCATCGTGTTGTCCTAGCATGCATCCAAATGCATTATCCAAGACCGACAGGTATAACTACAGTAGCTTCCCAGGCTCGAGAAGAACCAACATAGGTGGATTTGACCTCCTCAATTATATTGAAGGCTTTTTGAAACTCTTCTCTCTATTTTGTAGCACCATCCTTCTTCAGCAACTTGAAGATGGGTTCACAAAATTACTACAGACTTGGCTATAAAATGGCTGATGTTATTTAGCCTATCAAAGAAATCAATCACATCCTTCTTGATCTTGGGAGATGTCCACTCTGGAATGGATTTGATATTTGAAGGATCCAGTTCTATCCTTTTTCCTCTTACGATGAAACCTAGAAATTTTCCATTAGGGACTCTAAATGCACATTTTTAAGGGTTTAATTTCAAACTATACCTCCGTAAGCATTCGAAAAACTTCTTCAGGTCGTCCCAATGTTCTAAACTCGTCCGAAACTTGATGATGATGTCATCCACATATACCTTGATCTGTTTGTGAATCATGTCATGAAAAAGGGTTATCATGGCACTCACATAGGTGGCACCAACATCTTAAGGTCGAATACTTTGTAGCAGTAAACTCCCCAAGGTGTAGTGAACATTGTTTTTTCTGCATCTTCCTCATGCATCAGGATCTGGTGGTACCCGGCGTAATAATCCACAAATGACTACAACTCACTCTTCGTGTAGTTGTCGATGATAATGTGAATTTTTGGTAAAGGTAATCGTCCTTCGGGCTGGCTATGTTAAGATCTCGATAATCCACTCATATCCTAGTCTTCCCATCCTTCATGGGTACCGAGATGATATTTTCCAACCATGTGGGATAGTTGGTGACCCTCACCGCGTTTGTTTCTGTTTGATTCATTACTTCTTCTTTTATCCTCCGACTCAAGTATAGTTTGAACTTTCTGGGTGTTTCTTTGACTGCCGGTCTAGCAGGATCGGTAAGCAATCGATGCAAAATGATGTCGCGTATTAATCTTCACGTGTCATATGCGAACACACTGATGTACTGTTAGAGGAGCTCGGCGAATTCTTCTGTCCGCTTTACTTCTATATGGTGTAAGGACCCGTAAAATTCTTAACCAAAATGTCGGGATTTCGTAGTGCCAAGTTAGATTCCTGCGGTTATTATAGTAGAAATTAGCTCGCCGCGGTTCAGACTTTTAGGATTGATCAGTACCCAGCGGACTGAGAAGAAAATGTTTCTCAGACTTACGAATTTTTGCGGCCCATTATGTGGTCGCATAATTACTCTGCGGAACGCGTAATGGCCGCAGAGTGAAGAAGAAAATCTGGCCAAAATTGAGGCCAGTTTTGCGGTCGATTATGCGATTGCATAATCAATATGCGGACCGCATATTGGCCACATAACCTCTCCTAGGTTTCGCAAAGGGAGTTCTGCGGTGCATAATATGACCACAGAATAGATATGAGGACCGCATAGTTGTCGCATACCCAGTCAGAAAATACATCTTTCTAAAGGCTATTCTACGGTCACTTTGCGGACCGCATATCCATTATGCGGTCTCATATGCAACCACAAACTTGTGTCGGGGCACCCATTGTCATAATTTAAAACCCGACCCCCATTCCGGTAAACCCCCCCTCCTCCTTAGGCCATTTTTCATATTATTTTTCTTATAACTAGAGTGAGAGAATGAACTTTAGAGTGAGAAAGTGATCCTCCTCCAATACCCCTCAATTATTGCTTGAAATTTGATGATTTACCAAGGAAAGCAACCTAGGCCTGCAGTATAGAGGTAAGAATCTATACCCCGTACTCTAAATTCACAAATCTAGTAAAAAAAGGAATAATTAATGTAGCAAATCTTGGGTGTATGGATGGATATTTTGCATGCATGTGTTCTTAAAATATGTGGGGAGGTTTTGAGCTAAGAATGGGTTGAGGGGTGGTAGAATCTTTCATAAAAATGGGCTTAAGAGCCTTACTACACATATAAGTGTTTGATGGAATGCTCCAGTGATCTAGAATTACAATTATCTTTCTAACTTTGGGTTGAGTTTTGTTAAATTATTAGAATAGATTGAGGCTGCTAAATCATAATTGTCTAAAAGTACTTAAGGAAAACTCAAACAAGGTATGTTGGCTAAACTTTCTCTCTCGAAATTGAATTCCATAATGTTTCCGTAAAGCTTAAGTATGATCGGCTCAAAATCCCTAATTTCTACATCCCGGGTTGTCCCCTATAAACATATAAACCTGATTATTCCGAATAAGCTTTATATGAAAAGTGAGATGTTTAAAGTATGGTTTATTTATTAAGTTGGTATGGCTTTGAGTCGTATGGTAAATGAAAACTAGTATACCAATTGGGTTAGGAAAACTCGATATGCTTAATACTCTCAATTTCTCCCACGTGTACTTTATGACTTTATTGAGTATGTCTCATTTTTAATAGACTATAAATATGCTTGAAAACGAATTAAATGAATTAGGGTACTGCTTGTTTATGACTTTGATGTGTGTTCTTATTGTTGGTTGGTATTTGGTGGTGATCCTTGAAACTAAATGAAGTGAAAGAATGGGATATAAATAAAATGCGGTCATCGTGCCATGAATAATGAAACCTGTTCAAGGCCTAAAGAGCCAATGGAACATTGATATGGTGAGAGGTTGAAAATGCTAATAAAAGAGTTGTACAATGTGAAAGGTTCTGAGATGAATACATTTATGTATATGTGTGTTACCTTTGTGTGCAAACTGAGTAGAAAAATTTTTTTGGGAGCATCATTAGCAAAACCGACGAAGGGTGGGTCATAAGGCTCACACCTGAACTACACGTGCCGGTATAGGGGTGGATTGTGATTTGGGATGAAATTGTGATTATTCCCCTAAATTGGGATGAAATTGGTACCTGTGAATTGGAAAAGAAAAGTCCAACCCACACGGCATATGTGGGAAGGCAGCTTAGTTGATCGGGTGGAGATCAGACTCCATGTTGCGCACATAGTGGTACTACTCTTCTAACAACTTTCTTTCGCATCATATGTCAAACCACATTGTCCGTGGGGAGACGTCCTAGCCGATCGGGTGTGATCGAACTCCGTGCTAACAAAGACGGTGGTAACCGGTGCTAATGATCTCCCAAAAAAAAATATATATATATATATATATATATATATATATATTCGTGCTTTGAAAATCTTTATGTTTCAATTGGGTATTTGGATATTGTTGATAGTGACTTGCTGTTCTCTATATGTTGTCTTGTATGTATGGACATTTTATTTTGAAATAGGACTTTTAGCTATATATACTAGTATTATTCGACAGTACTGACGTCCCTTTTGCCGGGGGAGCTGCATCTTTAACGGATGCAGGTGGTTCCATGTTAGGCGGCAGTGATCAGTGATAACAGTATACACTTCCCAGCTGACTTGGTGAGCCTCAATTCATTTCGGGGTCTTGAACCTTTTGTTTCTCATGTGTCTATTGTTCACTTTCTTACCATGTTTTGAGGTATAGCCGGAGCCTTGTTGCCGGCGTTTCCTTATTACCCTTCCGTTGTACATAGAGGCTCCGTAGACAGTTTGTGGGTGGTGCCTGATGTTTGAATGGAGCTAGAAATGTTGGTATTTAGCAAACAAATATGTTTTTCATTAAATCCATAAACTTGTAATATTTTGTTAATATGAATAAAGTTGTTAATGGAAATGGAATGGAAGTCGTAATGAAATACTTTCAGAAATTGGTTAATGGAGTTCATACCCCCTTACTCGTGAATTAGTTTGGGTAGAATGAAATCTAACAGGCTTTCTTAGTTGGGCTTACTCGGTTGAACGTCGGTCGTGCTCCTCGATTTTTTGGGGCGTGACTGATGGATACAAGTTCGGGTTTATTTAATGTCTTCTTCGTTTCCTTGGTTGATCACTTTTCTTCAAGGTTAGTCTTTTCCTGGCTTTTCAGCTGTTCAATATCGTGTGGGAGATTATCTGGCATCCTGCTTGTGTCGTATTCCTTGTAATATGGATCGCTATTCTCGAGGGTTTCGTTACATGTCATAATCGAGAACGCAAGTTTTTACCATTTTGATTACTAAAAATAAAAACTAAGTATGAATTAAGCGATAAATAATTTTGCAAACATTTTAAGAGATAATTTCTTTTTTCATTTCATCAAAAGAGGAATGTCTGAGCGTTCAAAGAAGTGAATGACAAAAAAGTATAGAAACGGTTCAAGCCTCAATTGACCGTGCCCTCTTTTCAAAAGTTTTACAATTCCATACTTTCAAGACACTCAGCGAACCAAAGACGGGCTAGCGGTCCAATTCTGCATGTCCTCTCCTAGTGCGGCATTCCAAATGATAGGTGTCTTGATATCTACTCTATCGCATCATTCCTCGAACATGGACACAAACAGCCTTCCCATTCCATCGACTATGTCGTCCTCCAGTGTTTAGCTCTCACTTGTACTCGAAACACGCTATGACACAAAAGTTTTTTCCCTAAGCTACTAGTACAAGTCTTCCCAGTCGAAGGTTGATACTCTATGTCGCTCTACCTTTTTGCCCACATAGCTCATCGGCTCTATTATCCTGTCTTATCGGTCTCCCATCCCGGTTCCTGGTCTATATCTGTACTTTATCATTTCTCTCAATGGCCATCTTTGATCTATACGGTGACTGCATTCCCAAATTTTGCTCGACCTCTTCTATTTTAATGGTCTACATGATCTCATCTTCATGGAAAGCAACCTCATCTAGTCCCTCTATGAACCAGACTGCATGTTTTAGATAAGCTGATTGGCTCCATTTGTCGTGGAGTAAGATCTCTTGGAAACCCCACTCGAACTTCATGCACTGGTGCAGGGTAGATGGGACTGCCCCTACCATGTGTATCCAAGATCTTCCTAGAAATAGGTTGTATGAAGATGAAATATCCATCACTTGGAATAGTATGGTATACTCCACGGGTCCAATTTGCAGAGCCAAATAAATTTCTCCAATGACGTCCTTTTGTGACCCGTCGAAAGCCCTTACCCTCACATGACATTCCTTTACTTATCTCAGATGGATACCCAATTCTCGTAGGGTAGAGAGCCTGAAGATATTGACTTTTGAGACTCCGTCAACAAGTACTTGGGACACCACCTTATCTCCATACTATTACATCACTTGGAATAGTATGGAAAACTCAACTGGTCCAATTTGCAAAGCCAAATAAATTTCTCCAATGATGTCCTTTTGTGACCCATCGAAAGCCCTTAAAATCACATGACTTTCCTTTACTTCTATCAGATTGATACCCATTTCTTGTAGGGTAGAGAGTAGAAAGATATTCACTCCTGACCCACCGTCAACAAGTACTCGAGACACCACCTGTCGCGCCCCTTTTTCTCGCGAAATCGGGTTTCGACACGTGACAACTCTTTTAAGGAAAAGTGTTAAAAGAGAGAGTCACCACCTAACGAATTAAGGTGCGTTAGGGAATCTATTTGTAGATAACTATGGATTAACCTGTTGCGTCACCAAAGATCAGGTAAGAGCTCAAATTACCTTGAGGAGAAGGTGTTAGGAACTCCTTGAGGTCCACAACGGTAGGTCCCGGCCGAACTCAAATTATATGAATTAGTCAAAGGGAAGAGATAAAAATTTGGACAAATGAAATTATTGACTTTAAAACAAAGGTGGGGGGGGGGGTCCAAAGTTTTTTAGCCTAAAGGATCACCTCATGCAACATAAATAATACTTCGTAACTCCCCTCGAGGTGGGGTGTTACCCATATTTGTAACGATCCGGCCGGTCGTTCCGTGAAATTAGCCCCGTTTCCCCCCGTTTCTGCTTTTTTATATGTTTCTTAGCCTAATTATGTCGTGTTGGTTTGGTTGGTTCGGGTTCAGAGTGGTTGTGGTGAGAACTGAGACACTTAGTCTCTTAAATTGGCTTAATAGTTAGAAAAGTCAATTGGGAGTTGACTTATTGGTAAACGACCTCGGAATGTAGATTGTATGGCTCGGATAGAATCTTTAGGTGATTTTGGACTTAGGAGTGTGTTCGGAATGAAGTTTTGATGTCTGATGTAGAATTAGGCTTGAATTGGAAAAAAGTTAGTTTTTGGCGATTTTCGATCGGCAGGGAAAAATAGGCCATTGGGGTCAGAATGGAATTCCGGAAGTAGTATTAGGTTGTCATTTCAGATATGTGTGCAAATTTTCAGTTCAATCGGATGTGTTTTGGCTGGTTTCAGCATCATTGGCAAAATTTAGAAGTTTCAAAGTTCACAGGCTTGAATTTGATGTGATTTTGGTATTTTTGCGTTGTTTTTGGTGTTTCGAAAGCTTGACTAAGTTCGAATGAGTTATGGGATGTGTTGGTATGTTTGGTTGGGGCCCCGAGGGGCTCGGGGATTGATTTCGGATGGTTAACTGGGGTTTGGACTTAGGAATTTGCAGCAAAGTTGCTGCTGGTGTCATTCTTCTGGTGTGGCCGCACCTGCGGATGGGGAGCCGCAGGTGCGATGGCCGCAGGTGCAAAAGTCCTTGCGCAGGTGCGAAAAGAGGTTAGACTGGAGGAAGTCGCAGGTGCAAGGCTTGGGCTGCATCTTCGAAGCCGCAGATGCTAGTATTGGACTTTTAATGGAATTGCGCAGGTGCGCACCTGGGACCGCAGGTGCGAAGAATTGTCCGCATGTGCGGTTTAACTGGGCAGACAGTATAAATAGGTGCCTCCGCGAAATTTTGAAATTTCTTTCATTTTTGCATGCAGGTTGAGCTAGTTTGGGAGAAAATTGAAGGAGGAATTCGAGAGTCTTCAGTTAAGGTAAGTTTCTCGGACTATAGACTCATTTCTATGCTATTTTGTGACAAAATAGGCTTGGAATTTGTGGTTAAATGGAATAAATTGGGGATTTAGGGCATGGGAAATTGAGATTTGTAAATTAAGGAATTTAGGCGTTGTTTGTGGTCGGATTGTGATGCATTTTATATGTGTAGACTTGGGGAGAGATAAGGATTCTTGTGACACAATTTTTATCGAATTCCGAGACGTGGGCCCGGGGCTCGGGTTTGGCCAATTTCGGGAATTGTGCTTAAAATTGATAGCTTTCGATTGGATTTTGTTCCTTTAGTGTATATTGATGATGTTTATATGGTTTTGGTTATATTCTGAGCAATCGGGAGCCTATTTGAAGGGCAAGAGCATCGCAGATTAGTATTGTGGCCCGGTAGAGGTAAGTAATGGCTATAAATCTTGTCCTGAGGGTATGAAACCTCGGACTTCTTCTCACTATTTTTAGAATGGTGCACATGTCGGATGACGAGTATGTGGCGTGCACTGATTTTTGGATTGGACTTGGTCCTCTCTGCGGCAACTACTGAGTTGCGTATTTTACTCTAAATCATATGTTAAATTGTGTTCTAAAACTATTGCTATATTTAGGCTATAAGCCATGTTTGGGGCCTCGTGCCAACTTGTTTAGACCCCTTGGGGGCTTTTCTGTTTACTGCTATTTTCCTCACTGTGTTGACTTATGATTTATATTCATTCATGTTACGTTTAACTGATTTCGAAACTCAGTTTTACTTACACTATTTTTGAGATATAAAATGACATTTTGGGTCGAGTACCCCATTTTTTACTGATACGCCTGAGGGGCTTTTGAGAGTTTCTGACTGAGTGAGGCCGATGGCCTGATTGTGAGGATATGATATGCCACGAGGTGGCTTGATATTAGCGCTTGGGCTGAAGGAGCCCTTCCGGAGTCTGTACACACCCCCAGTGAGCGCATGTATCTACTGAGTGCGAGTGCCGAGTGATTGGGAGGTATGAGTAAGAGTGAGGTTGCCCGAGGGGCTGGTGCTGAGTGATTGTGAGGTATGCTGAGTGATGTTTTTCTCGGGGGGCGATTTATGATTCATGTTTTGGCCCGAGGGGATACTTATGACTTATTTCATTTTACACTGAATTATTCAGGTGTTTTTTTTTTCTAAAATTGTTGGAAAACACATTTTTCAAAGGATTTTACTAAAGTTGGATCTTAAGGAATGTTGATTTCATATATATATATATATATATATATATATATATACTGTTGGAAAGAAAGGTTATGCATATTGTGAACTGATGATTTGATTTTATGTGTTTCTTACTACTTAGACTTGATTTATTTTCGTTACTACTGAGTTGGCGTACTCACATTACTCCCTGCACCCCTGTGTGCAGATACATGTGTTGATACCGAGCGTTAGCCATCTATTCCATGCAGAGCCGGAGTTCGGGACATAGAGGTAGTTGTTCAGCATCTGCAACATCTCTGTTTTCCCTTCTTATGTTGTACCTAGTTATTCGCCCCGAGATTTTGTATTACAATAGTAGACTTTTGGTTATATTCCTTAGATGCTCATGTCATGTTGAATCCGGATCTTGGGGATGGTTTTAGACTATTTGACTGTTTATTTTGCTTAATAGATTCGGTAATTTATTTACATTTATGAAATGTTGAAAATGAGTCGAAATTTTGGAAAGTAACTGTAAATATGTGATTGTTGGCTAGCCTAGTTCCACGATAGGTGCCATGACGACCGGTTTAGGATTTGGGGTCGTGACAAGTTGGTATCAGAGCCTAGGTTACATATGACTCAACACTAATGAGCAGGTTTAGTAGAGTCTTGCAGATCGGTACGGAGACGTCTGTACTTATATTTGAGAGGCTGCGGAACCCTTAGGAACAATCTCATTTTTCTTGAATTCTGTCGTGCCATTTTGTCGATTCTGGAAATCTAAACTTCTGTTGTTTCATTCTTTCACATATGGTGAGGACTCGCGCTACCGATCAGGGTGATTAGCCACCAACTAGACGAGCGAGAGGTCAAGGACACGGTCGAGGTCATGGTAGAGGTAGGGGCCAGCCCGTGCAGCAGCAAGGCAGTACCAGTTGGTCCCCTTACTGTTCAGGATCAGATTCCCGCTGCGGATACTCCATCGGGACAGGCTCAGGCACCGGCAGGGCCTATTGTTATTCTGGGTCTTCGGGAGACCTTGGCTCAGATCTTGACTGTGTGTACCACCTTTGCTCAGGCAGTTGCCGCTACTTCTCAGGCGGGGGGAGGCAGTCAGACTCCAGTTTCCCGGACACATGAGCAGGTTACTCAGGGCCATCAAACACCGGGGAGGTTGCAGCCCAGCCGGTTGCTCCAGTTCGGGACTTCGTGGTTCCGGCTTATGCCAGAGGACGAGCAACGTAGACTGTAGAAGTTTAGTAGACTTCAGTCTCCGACATTCAGTGGTGCTGAGGGCGAGGATTCCCAGGGTTTTCTAGATAAGTGTCAGAGGATTCTGCGTACTGTTGGGATTTTGGAGATCAATGGGGTCTCGTTTGCTACTTTTTAGTTTTCTGGTGCTACTTTCACTTGGTGGGAGTCTTTTGAGAGGCGTAGGCCTGTTGGTTCAGCACCCCACACCTAGCACCAGTTCTCCACTATCTTCTTGGAGAAGTATGTACCCCAGTCTCACAGGGAGGAGCAACGCAGGAATTTTGAGCAGCTGCGTCACGGGGAGCTATCAGTGATGTAGTATGAGATGCGGTTTTCGGAGTTGGCTCGTCAAGCCACCGAGTTGGTCCCTACTGATAGGGAGAGGATTGGGAGGTTCGTGGATGGCCTCACTTATCAGCTCCGCCTTTTTATGACTCGGGAAAGAGTATCAGATGCTACATTCAAGAAGGTTGTTGATTAATCTCGAGATATTGAGTCGGTTCACCGCCAGGAGCGGGAGGAGAGGGAGGCCAAGAGGCGTCGTGGATCGGGCGGTTTTAGTGGTAATCCTTCTAGAGGGCAGTTTCAGCATGGTAGAGGCGGTTCATTCAGGCCTCCTCAGTCAGTCCGCCCAGCCTATAGTGGTGTATCTTCGGGGCATGGACCCCGTGGTACTCAGCTAGGCCGTTCTTCATTCGGTGCCCTTCCAGCCCATAGTGCAACTCGAGCACCACCAGTTCAGAGTTCCTCTATGCATGATTCTTCTAGTGGCCATTCTGGTGCCAAGGGTTTCTATCAGTCCTCGTCTCCATCTCCAGAGAGTTGCTTTGAGTGCGGCGAGTTTGGGCACATATGGAGGCAGTGTCCACGTCGTCCTGGTGATTCTTCTCATCAGAGGGGCCAACCCTCGACTTCAGCTCTGGTTACTTCACCAACCGCCCAGACAGCTAGGGGTGGTAGTCAGTCAGCTAGAGGCCGCCCTAGAGGGGGAGGTCAGGCCTGTATGTATGCGTTTCCAGCCAGGCCAGATGCTATGGACTCCTATGCAGTGATCGCAGGTATTGTCTCAGTCTGTCGCTGAGATGATTTGGCTTTATTTGATCTTGGTTCTACATATTCCTATGTTTCATCATATTTTTCCCATTTTTTAGATGTGCCCCGTGAGTCTTTAGTTACGTCTGTTCATATGTCAACTCTGGTGGGCGATACTATTTTTGTGGACCGTGTGTATCGGTCGTGTGTGATATCTTTTTGCTGGTCTGGAGACCCGAGTGGATCTACTGTTACTTAGCATGGTCGATTTTGATGTTTATATTGGGCTTGGATTGGTTATCTCTGTGTCATGCTGTTCTTGATTGTCATGCTAAGACCGTGACCTTAGCTATGCCATGATGTCCGAGGGTTGAGTGGAGAGGTTCTTCTGAGTATATGTCTAGCAGGGTGATTTCCTACCTGAAGGCTCAGCGCATGGTTGAGAAGGGGTGTTTATCGTATCTGGCTTTTGTGAGGGATGTCAGTGGTGAGACTCCCGCTATTGATTTGGTTCCTATGGTCCGTGACTTTCCGGACGTATTTCCTGCAGACCTGCCAGGCATGCCACCTGACAGGGACATTGATTTTGGTATTGATCTGGTGCCAGGCACCCAGCCTATTTCTATTCCACCTTATCGTATGGCACCGGCAGAGCTAAAGGAATTAAAGGAGCAGCTTCAGGAACTCCTAGTAAGGGGTTCCTTCGGTCTAGTGTTTCACCTTGGAGTGCACCAATGTTGTTTGTGAAGAAGAAGGATGGTTCTTTGTGCATGTGTATTGTCTATCGGCAGCTGAATAGAGTTACGGTGAAGAACCGGTATCCCTTTCCTCGTATAGATGACTTGTTTGATCAGTTGCAGGATGCCAGGGTATTTTCCAAGATTGACTTGCGTTCCGGCTATCATCAGTTGAAGATTCGGGGGCCAAACATTCCGAAGACTGCTTTCAGTACTAGATATGGTCATTATGAGTTTCTGGTTATGTCATTCAGGCTGACCAATGCCCCATCATCCTTTATGCACTTGATGCATAGTGTATTCCGGCCTTATCTGTATTCTTTCTTCATCGTGTTTATTGACGATATCTTGGTGTATTCCCAATCTCGGGAGGATCATGAGCAGCATTTGAGAGTTGTGCTTCAGACCTTGAGGGAGAAAAGATTGAATGCAAATTTTTTGAAGTGTGAGTTCTATCTTGATTCAGTAGCGTTCTTGGGGCACGTGGTGTTTAGTGAGGGTATTCAGGTTGACCCAAAGAAGATAGAGGCAGTGTAGAGCTGGCCTAGACCGTCATCAGCTACCGAGATTTGTAGTTTCCTTGGTTTGGCAGGGTACTATCGCCATTTCGTCGAGATATTTTCCTCTATTGCAGAACCTATGACCAGACTGACCCAGAAGGGTTCTCAGTTCAGGTGGACTGAGGAGTGTGAGGAGAGCTTTCAGAAGCTCAAGTCAGCTTTGACTACAGCTCCGGTGTTGGTTTTGCCTACCGGTTCAGGTTCTTATACATTTTAGTGTGATGCCTCGAGAGTTGGCCTTGGAGCGGTTTTGATGCAGGATGGTAGGCTGATTGCTTACGCGTCCAGACAGTTGAAGGTGCACGATCTTGAGCTAGAAACTATTGTCCACGCCATGAAGATTTGACATCATTATTTGTATGGAGTGCATTGTGAGATTTTCACTGATCACCGTAGTTTGCAGCATCTGCTTAAGCAGAAGGATCTGAATTTGCTCCAGAGGAGGTGGTTGGAGCTTCTTAAAGATTATGACCTCACTATTTTATATCATCCGGGGAAGGCCAATGTAGTGGACGATGCCCTGAGTCGCAGAGAGGAGAGTTTGGGGAGTCTAGCCTGCCTTCTAGTAGGAGAGCGACCATTGGCACTTGATGTTCAGGCTTTAGCGGGTCAGTTGGTGAGATTGGATCTATTAGATCCCCCCGCGGGTATTGGCTTGTGTAGCCTCCAGGTCTTCTTCTTATGATCAGATTAGAGCACGCCAGTATAATGATCCACACTTGCTCATTCTTCTAGATAGGGTCCGTTGTGGTAATTCCATGGATGTGGTTATTGGTGATGATGGGGTCATGAGGATGCAGGGCCGGATTTGCGTGCCAATGTGGATGGGCTTCGAGATTTGATTCTAGCTGAGGCCCATAGTTTGCGGTATTCCATCCATCCGGGTGCCGCAAAGATGTATCAGGATCTGAGACAATATTATTGGTGGGGAAGGATGAAGAGAGATATTGTGGAGTTCGTGTCTTGGTGTCTCAACTGTCAGCAGGTCAAGTATGATCACCAGATACCGGGTGGATTGCTTCAGAGATTAGATATTTCGGAGTGGAAGTGGGAGCGAATCACCATGGACTTCGTAGTTGGGCTTCCACGGACTTCGAGGAGGTTTGATGCTATATGGGTTATTGTCGATCGACTGACCAAGTCCACGCACTTCATTCATTTTGGTACTACTTATTCTTCGGAGCGGTTAGCTGGGATTTATATCAGGGAGATTGTCCGATTGCATGGGGTTCCGGTTTCTATCATTTCTGACAGAGGTACTCAGTTCACATCCCAGTTTTGGAGGGTCGTGCAGAGGGAGTTAGGTACTCAGGTCGAGTTGAGCACAACATTTCATCCTCAGACCGACGGGCAGTCGGAGCGTACTATTCAGATTTTGGAAGATATGTTGCGTTCCTGTGTCATTGATTTTGGGGGTTCATGGGACCAGTTTCTGCCACTCGTGCAGTTTGCATATAATAATAGTTATCAGTCGAGTATCCAGATGGCTCCGTATGAGGCTTTATATGGTAGGAGGTGCAGATCTCCGGTTGGTTGGTTCGAGCCAGGCGAGGCTAGGCTATTGGGCACAGACTTGGTGCAGGATGCGTTAGGTAAGGTAAAGTTGATTCAGGAGAGGCTTCACACGACGCAATCTAAGCAGAAGAATTATGCGGACCGGAAGGTACGAGGTGTGTCTTTCATGGTTGGGGAGAAGGTACTGCTAAAGGTGTCACCCATGAAGGGTGTTATGAGGTTCGGGAAGAGGGGAAAGCTGAGTCCCGGGTTCATTGGGCCATTTGAGGTGCTTTAGAGGATTGGGGAGGTGGCTTATAGACTTGACTTGCCTCCAGCTTGTTGAGTATTCATACGGTGTTCCATGTTTCGATGCTCCGGAAGTATGTTGGTGACCCGTCTCATGTTTTGGACTTCAGCACGGTTTAGCTCGAGGGGGATATGTCATATGAGGTAGAGCCAGTGGCTATTTTGGGTTGTCAGGTCAGAAAGCTGAGGTCTAAGGATATAGCTTCAGTGAAGGTTCAGTGGAGAGGACAGCCGGTGGAGGATGCCACCTGGGAGACCAAGCGGGAGATGCGGAGCAAATATCCTCACCTATTCGAGACTCCAGGTATGTTTCTAGACACGTTCGAGGATGAACATTTGTTTAAGAGGGGGAGGATATACAGACCCGACCGGTCGTTCCGTGAAATTAGCCCCGTTTCTCCCTGTTTATGCTTTGTCATATGTTGCTTAGACTAATTATTTCGTGTTGGGTCAGTTGGTTCGGGTTCAGAGTGGTTGTGGTGAGAACTGAGACACTTAGTCTCTTAAATTGGCTTAATAGTTGGAAAAGTCAACTGGGAGTTGACTTATTGGTAAACGACCTCGGAATATAGATTTTATGGCTCAAATATCTTCGTTAGGTGATTTGGGACTTAGGAGTGTGTTCGGAATAAAGTTTTGATATCCGGTGTAGAATTAGGCTTGAATTAGCGAAAGTTAATTTTTGGCTATTTTCGATCGGCATGGGAAAATAGGCTATCGGGGTCGAAATGGAATTCCGGAAGTAGGAGTAGGTTCGTAATATCATTTTGGATATGTGTGCAAATTTTCAGGTTAATCGGATGTGTTTTGGTTGGTTTCGGCATCATTGGCGAAATTTAGAAGTTTCAAAGTTCATAGGCTTGAATTTGATGTGATTTTGGTGTTTTTGCGTTGCTTTTGGCGTTTCGAAGGCTCGACTAAGTTCGAATGAGGTTATGGGATGTGTTGGTATGTTTAATTGGGGCCCCTAGGGGCTCGGTATTGATTTCGGATGGTTAACTGGGGTTTGGACTTAGGAATTTGCAACAAAGTTGCTGCTGGTGTCATTCTTTTGGTGTGGCCGCACCTGCGGATGGGGAGCCACAGGTGCGATGGTCGCAGGTGAGAAAAGAGGTCAGACTAGAGGAATTCGCAGGTGCGAGGCTTGGGCTGCACCTGCGAAGCCGCATGTGCGAGAATTAGACTTTTAATGGAATTGCGCAGGTGCGCACCTGGGACCACATGTGTGAAGAATTGTCCGCAAGTGCGGATTAACTGCGCAGACAATATAAATAGGTGCCTCCGCAAAATTTTGGCATTTCTTTCATTTTTGCATGCGGGTTGAGCTAGTTTGGGAGCAAATTGAAGGAGGAATTCGAGAGTCTTCAGTGGAGGTAAGTTTCTCGGACTATAGACTCGTTTCTATGCTATTTTGTGACGGATAAGGCTTGGAATTTGTGGTTAAATGGCATAAATTGGGGGGATTAGGGCTTGAGAAATTGAGACTTGTAAATTAAGGAATTTAGGTGTTGTTTGTGGTCGGATTGTGATGCATTTTATATGTGTAGACTCGGGGAGGGATAAGGATTCTTGTGACACGATTTTTATCGAATTCCGAGACGTGGGCCCAGGGCTCGGGTTTGTCCAATTTCGGGAATTGTGCTTAAAATTGATAGCTTTCGATTGGGTTTTGTTCCTTTAGCGTATATTGATGATGTTAATCTAGTTTTGGTTAGACTCGGAGTAACCGGGGGATGATTTGAGGGGCAAGAGCATCGCGGATTAGTATTATGGCCCGGTAGAGGTAAGTAATGACTATAAATCTTGTTCTGAGGGTATGAAACCCCGGACTTCGTATTTCTCATTGTTTTTAGAATGGTGCACATGTCGGATGACGAGTATGTGGCGTGCCCTGATTTTTGGATTGGACTTGGTCCTCTCTGCGACAACTATTGAGTTGCATATTTTACTCTTAATCATATGTTAAATTGTGTTCTAGAACTATTGCTATATTTGGGCTATAACCCATGTTTGGGACCTCGTGCCGACTTGTTTAGACCCCTTGGGGGCTTTTATGTTTACTGCTATTTTCCTCACTGTGTTGACTTATGATTTACACTCAGTCATGTTACGTTTAACTGATTTCGAAACTCAGTTTTACTTACACTATTTTTGAGATATAAAATGATATTTTGGGTCGAGTAGCCCGTTTTTTACTGATACGCCCGAGGGGCTTTTGAGAGTTTCTGACTGAGTGAGGCTGAGGGACTGATTGTGAGGATATGATATGCCACGAGGTGGCTTGATATTAGTTCTTGGGTTGAAGGAGCCCCTTTGGAGTCTGTACACACCCCAGTGAGCGCAGGTACCTACTGAGTGCTAGTGCCGAGTGCCGAGTGCTGAGTGCCGACTGACGAGTGATTGGGAGCCATGTGTGACAGTGAGGTTGCTTGAGGGGCTGATGTTGAGTGACTGTGAGGTATGCTTAATAGATTCGATAATTTATTTACGTTTATGAAATGTTGAAAATGAGTCAGAATTTTGAAAAGAAACTGTAAATATGTGTTTGTGGCTAGTCTAGTTCCACGATAGGCGCCATCACGACCGGTTTAGGATTTGGGGTCGTGACAATATTATTCAACGGGCACAGACTATCATCTCCTGCTACCCGATTACTATCTTTAAGTGTTTTACCTAAAGCGCACTAGTTATTTCTAAGTGCTATCCTATGCGTACACTGCCCGTCCCATGCCTATACTCCAGGAGGCATTTGGACCTCTATCTCAGGGTGGTTCTAGACTTTAACTTAGGTTGCTCAAAATGAAAAAAAATACTATGAGACATACAAAATATTTTGGACCTTCACCTATAAGCAAATAAGGGCTCAAGTTGGCCTCCGCACTTAAACAACAAATGCACGCAATACTGATTAACATTGGTAGTTGTAGATTTTAACAAGTTAAGGTTGAAAAAACCTATAAGCAGGATCTCAATGTGATGTTGAATTTGATGAGCATGCAGTTTATATGTAAAAGCCATTTCTTAATACCGCTTCTAAAGCCTACATAGTTGCCTACTGATTTTAAGCATACGGGATTAAACTTATAGGCATGATGTGTAGGTGATCCGCGCAGTAACTAACAGTAGTAATCACAGGAACATGTTCAGAATTGGTTAATCAAATCTTATTGGCATGGTTTCTAGTGATGATAATTAGCACAGTATCGCAGACTCTTAAAGAAACGAATAAGACGATAATTAAAACTGGTTCAGATCCTATAGGCATGATTTCTATAACTAAACTGATTTTAGATCCTATAGACATGATTTCTATAATTTGTAGACTGAGAAGCATGTAGACAGAATCCTATACGCACATTTAATCGTACAATATCCTATAGGCATGGTTTCTAACAAGCAGAAGTAGAACATATTTGAACCAAGTAAAGATCCTATAGGCAGGGTTGCTAACACATAATAATTGATCATATTAGTATACCTTTAGGCAAGATTTTTATAATAACTGAAAACAAACACATTTTGAGCCAAATAGAATACCTATAGGCATGATTTCTAACACATAACAACTGAACATATAATAACACATTTCTGAGCTAAGTAATGAACCTATAGGAAGGAATTCTACCCAATTCAATGCAAGTATAAGATAAAAGCCCCTTTTCCAATTTCACTAACACCCCAAAATGTTATTACAAGAATTATTATAGACCCAGAATGAATTGAATAACATTTCAAAATAGAACAACTATAGGGAGCCTACAGCAGGCCCAAAGCTACACTTGGTCAGGCCAGGCCTTCATTCTCATGGTTCATAATAACACAAAAATTACACCTTCACGGATATAAGGCAGCCAGGAATTGAGTGATTCACCCAGTGGCATAAAACAGAGTTGAGCCTATAGAACCAAAACCCTAGTGTGTCAGAGTTCCCAAGGGCTTAAAGAACCCAGGGTAGTGCTCACACTAGGGAGGTTAACAGAGATAGTTCAGAGGACAGATTAGGGACCAAATCCTAGTGTGTCAAAGTTCACAAGGGTCTCAAATGAACCCTGAGCAGTGCTCACACTAGGGTGGTCAAAGGACAGATCCTAAGTAGCCTTGGCTTTCAGCCGGCTAAGAATGGGATTCAAAGAGCTTAGGCAAAAGGTGAAAGAAAGGACCAAAGTTGAGAAACAAGAATTGAGGGATTTACCAAGTGTTATTACCAAGAAAACAGGATATCATTGTGATGAGTTAAATAGTCATAGAAAGAGCAGGGCATCATGTTAGTAGAGGGGTGAGATTACAATCACAAATTAAGACACATGTGCAAACCATTACTTAGAGTTGAAGGTAAAATCATGTCAAGTAGCAGGTATAGGCATTCAAGCATTTTCATAAGGGTCTGATTAACTAAAGATGATCCAGTTTGTATCAAAGATTTAGCCTAACATCGCAAAGCAGCAATTCAAACACGATGAGAGGGGATATGGGGTCAAGTGATCATGTTTATTGACACGATATCAGAGAGGAAAACTATGACTAACAATGAAGGTCTTAACACAGGCTAACACAAATGTGAGGCATCCACTACAGGGACTCAGAACAAGTAAGTAAACATGTTTATGAGCATTCAAAAGTCAATGCCCTAACTGAATAAACCTTAAGAAAGTTCAGATTAACCAGGCCAGAGTAGATAACTTCAGAACTAGTAACATTAGGAGCAGTTAAATGCTAAAGAGACTAAAACATATAGAGTTGATAGAGCAATGCCTAAACATAACTCAGAAGCAATTGAACCATGAATTCATAAGTAAGAACATATGCAAATTAGAGACATGTAAGGATGGAATTGCAAAAGTTAAGTGACTCACCAGTTAAACAAAAATGCACAAAATAACAGAAGTCCACAATATTCTGAATAATAGGATATCAGAACTAAATGGACTTGGCTTCCTGCCGGCCAAAGTCAGAATATAGAATGCAAATCAAACTAAAGCTTTAGATCTAGTGAGGCTATAGTGAGTTAAAAGAAAAGTCTGTCTAAAGGGAATGGGGGAAGGGTTTATATAGTGTAGAAATCGAACACATAGACATGGAAAACCAATCATCCAGATGCAAGTAGGATAGAAAGAAAATATTACGGAAAGCAATTTTAGGGATAAATCAAAGATTCAGTAAATCAGGGAAACACAAATAATACCAAAACACAAGAAAATCGTTCAGAATCAAATTTGAGGCAAATAATAAAGTAAAAAATAGCGAAACATAAGGAAAAAAATTAATTAAACACAGAAAAAGAAAAATATCAAGTAAGAGTCGGTAAGAAACAAAGGGGAATTCAAACCCTAGTTGGCAAAAGTCGAAAACTGGTCGAAATCTCGGTTAATCGGAAGCCATGGTTGTGGAGCATATGGACGAGATATATGTCGAGGTTCAAGTAGTAAAAAAGAAAATGGTCGGAATCTGAGGTGTAATAAGCGGTAACATAGAATCATAGGATATGGTGATATAATACACAAAAAGTAAGGAAATCATGAAAGAACTGTGATTGAGGTGGATTCGGAGGGGTTTTCTGAGAGGCGGCTAGGTTAGGGTTCCTCAGAGGGGAGAGGATAGGGAGGCGGCGGGTAAAGGGGGAATGGGGATTAGGGTGAGGGGTTAGGTAATCAAAAAGGGTCGGTTGATTGTGGGCCGTTGATATTAGAGAAAAATGGCCAGCATTTAAAAGGAACTGGGGCGAGTCAATTAAATGGGTATGGGTAGTGGGTTGCTGGTGTTGGGCTTGGGGTAATTGGGCTAAGGTTTGGGGTAATTTGGGCTGAGGTCTAGGTAGTTTAGGTCCGAAAATAAGAGGAATTTAGGACTAAATTTTAAATACCCAATTTTAATCAAATAAATAATTTATAAAAGTGATAAATAAATAACAAAATATCATTTGTACATGAAAATAATTAAAAATAATTACTTAACATTATAAAAATATAAAAAATCAATTTCTGCATAAATAATGTAATTCTGTATGCATATGGGCTATTATTGCAAAAATATGCAATTTAGCAAAAAAAAAATACAAATGTAATAATAAGAAATGCACTGAAAATATTTAAAACCTCATATTTATATAAATGATAAGTTTAGATGATTAAATTATCATAAAAATAATTTAGGGGGTAATTATTGGATTTTTATATCATAAAATGCAGGAATAAATTGATTTAAAGCCTTTAAAAATTATGAGAATACTTGTATGTGTATATAAATCAAATGATGATGTATATGAACTATGTTGAAATTATATATATATTTGAAAATATGAGGGAAAAATTGGGTATCAACACCATCTTATCTCCATATTTGACGATGATTTGTAAAGCTTTGTTGTGACCCACGCCCTGAATGGGAAGTTCATCTATTCGGAAAGTGATCATATTAGATTCGACCATTTACCCAATGGTTGCTGCCATTGCCTCGCTAATGGTGTTTCTCGACACGCTCACCCCACTTAACACGTTCATCAGGGTGTCTTTATGACTGTCATAACGCATTAATAAATCCATGATTGATATTTGCGTCGGTTTTCTTTAACTATTCCTCGATGGAGTATTATTTGGTTTACATCCTCTTCCAGAATTCTGTAGTCTCCGGATCTGTTATATTCCTTCTATGAATCTGTTCTCTTCCTGAGTTCTCTCAGTTGACATCCTTAGGAGCGTAACACCTCTCTGGCCTGGTCATTTCATAAGCTGCCGCGGAATCCGCCATCTTGGCTTTCCCTTTATATGATATGTCCATGGGATTGTCTTGTATTCCCGATCCTCTCCATCCTATGTAGCAGCGGTAGTCTGTTGCTGGTAAGTATGGACCATCACTGTGATCATTGGAATCCTTCAAGGTGGGACCTTGCAGCCTCAACATTTACTATTGTGACGATGGTTCCTTTCAAGTCATACTCTTCATCCAGAGTGATCATATTAGCTCCTTGATTCCAATGGTTTGGCAGTAGGTTACGGTTCACATTGGGTGGAATTGGGGCGCACTGAATTGCCCCACATTTATTAGTGACTCAATTTCATTTTTCAGTCTGAAGCAATTCTCGGTATCATTCCCCGGTACGCTTGAATAATAGATGCACCGTTTGGTTGCATCAAAGTATTTTGAGGGATACCCTGGAACCTTTCCTTCTATCGGTTGTATCAAACCTGCTCTCCTCTATCTTACAAATAGTTGAGCCAAAGGTTCAGCGACCGGGATGTAGTTTCTAGGACCCCTCTCTTCAAAATTTGGGCGAGGTCGGGGTGCATAGGTGGGTAGGTTTTGATGACTGGTAGTTTGAACTGGAGCATGTGGTCGTGGTGGGTTTGGATTTGTATGGGTGCGAGGTGGGTTATATTGAGGTTGGGGATTGTAGTATTATTGTGTGTTGTATACTGGAGCATAAGTAGGTGGGTGTGGGGAATGGGTGTTTTGAGAGTAAAAGGTGTTTCCATGGTGGGGATTGAATTGGAAGCCTCTGACCTCCACCGACGTGCATATTCTTGGGATGATTCAGATGGTTTCTTCTGCAAGTTTATTGGTGCAAACATATGAGGGTAATTTGTGTGTTGAAGCAAAAGTTATTCATGAAATCCTCTGCCATATCCTACCACTTCGTTGGTGTAAGTTTATTCATGAAATCTGGGCTAGCTCACCAAAACCATCCAGGATATTCCTTCCCTACTTGGTCGGGCTAGCTCATCTTCTTCATTGATCCAAACATAATATTCTGGAGTGCACCACAAATTTTACCCATTGGAATTGTGACTAGATCATTCCACTCCTTGCGAAGCCTCCTTATCCTTGGTATCGGGATATACCCATTATATTTATCCTCATACAATGTCGTCCTCATATAGAGAGGTAAATCCTGAATCAACCGAAACTATCTGAGAACTCATAGGGGAGAGTATGGCTGGATGCCCTTAAGTCCTATTGGTTCGATGAAATATTTCTGAGGAGATCATAAGATTGCCTTTCCGCCCAGCCATGAAAACTTCCAATTGACCCATTCTCCGATTAAGTTTGTCAGCATCTCTCTTCACTCTTCCTGCCCGTGCGGGGGGGACCAATGCATCATTCTCTCGTTGTGACTTTGAATCATGTTACTGACGCCCACAAAGTAGTAAAATATGTCCTCTCACTGAAAGAAGTGCTCTGTGGCCCAGATTTGAAGCAGCGGGCTACAACCCTTGAAGAAATCATACCCCCGGGGACTTGAATACAAGGCTCTGAGAATCTCTGCTAACACCATAGGTGACAAAGTGGCTTGGAGGTTCCCTTAGAATGTTGTTAGAACCACAAGCAGCAAGTTGATATTGATCCGCCCTCTTCTTTGTTGGAAAACCAGCAGTCCCAACAGCGGCAAAGAGAAGGTCATGGGTCGGAGACTTTCCCACGTTTCCTGATCACACTGAAATTATCCCAAGTGTCATTCATAGCTTTCATGATGTCTGAACCCGTCGAACAATTGGTTCAAGCTTACCCATCCATATTTGATGTTTCTCAAATCTCGACTATTTGCCAGACCCAAAGCATCAAGAAAATAGTAACCAAGCATGGTGACTGGTAGTTTCAGTTTCCTTCCTATAAATGGCAGCTCCGTGAAAGTAGTTACTTGTTCTAACGTTGGCACCAACTCACAATTGGCCTTGAACACTTCTTTGGCCAGGTCCCAGAACTCTATCAGTAGGCGGGTAAGAACCTTATCAGCTCAGATGTTTAGCAAGGTATTCAGTACTCCTAGATGTTTCCTGATGTCGTCTCCATGCTCTCGGTGGATATTCTTCCACCATTACTTTAGCTGTTGTGGTGCTCCCATCACTATGTTGATCTCGGAGATGTTTTGGTTGATTTTCATTTCTGAAGTGGGTAGAGAAAGGGGTTTGATAAGTGTTTACTTCGGATCTTTAGTGTCTCATCATGATTGGTTAGTCTTTCCACAAAATTTTATCGTTGGGTGCATCACCCGTTGATGCAAGGGTGACTTTCCTAATTATGTGTTGATACCAAGGACTGACTCATCTAAGGTTTATGAAATATGACCTATGTTTGCTAGAGTAGAGTGTTTCCTACTTTTGAATTGGACTAAATACTATGAGAAGTTATGTCAGTTGACCTGACAAATCCATTCTTTGAAACTAAAGGAATTTTGAAAGGAAGTTTGGAGGGGTGTAAAAGACAACACTCGTGTGCCATCATGTGTGATAGTGTACGACCAAGACTCAATAATAAAGGGTGTGATGACAATATATATAAAGTGGTAACATATAGTGATGTTAGCAATAGCAGTTTAAAATAAGCAGATAAGCACAATGATGAGCAAGTAAGGCAAGTAAGCAAACAATTGCAAAGTAATCACAGTTAAAGCAGTATACAAACAATTCCAAGCAAGTGTAAGTCTGCTAAGGTCATAACGTAAGTCTGAGATTCCCACCGAAGTCTCCATGTTGTTGCACCCTATTTTTCACGAGTCAAAACAAGATTCAACTTGTGGTTTCCTTATTGACGATAAAAGAGAGTTGTCACCTAATATTTATAGGTATACTAGGGTACCTATTTTATTACTACAATTATTTATCTGTTTGTCTGATAACCGGTGAGATTTTGGGTAAGGCTTCTTGTTCTTCTAAGGGGAAGGTGTTAGGCACCCTTTAAAATCCACCTGAGGTAGCTCTACAGGACTTAGACTAGGTTTAAAAGATTAGTTGTCTATACTCTACTTAACTAGTGTTAAAGGTATGTCATACTCTATCTCTAATTTAGAACTTATTATTTGAAAAGAGGGTATGTGGATAAGATCTTTTAAGGAAATATATATATGGCTGAAAGAGTTTGAATGTGTATTATATTTGTGTTTTATAAAACTTGTGAGATGTGGCTAAGTTATAAATCACCTGTCTTTAAATGAATATGGTTATTTATGTAACACTAGTGAAATAAGGGAATTGTAAATAAGTGGGTCTAAGATCTACCTTGATTTTAGAATCGCATTTTTACTTCGACGAAATCGTTGGAAGCCTTTTAACTGGGCAGCGACACTGATTCGATTTTGTAGAAAACTCGACTTTAGAAAGCTAATTTTCAGATTCTGTTTCTAGTTTTTGAAAGAGAAGATTGACATCCTTTGCTAAAGCTGTTTTGCTTCAAAATGACCTCATAAAAAGAGTTAGTAGAGATTAATAGTATAAACAATATATGTGATTAACGAGTTAAGATTATCTACTACTAAGTCGAATGATTTTTAATCCTATGTTTTTAAGGCTTGCCTAGATTGTTCACATGATTCAAAGAGATTAAGTAAAGAATACAATATAATATGATAAATGTTATATACATGTGGAAAATAACGGTAGTAAAATTTAATAAAACAGTAAAGGGAGATGAATGGACTCTTTTTTGGGCCTGAAAAGAAGCAAGCCCATCAAATAGCAGCAATGCAGAACGGTAGACTTCAGACTCCATTACGCACAGATAGAGGACTTGGGCCTAAGTTTTTTGAGAACTCAGCCGACCCAAATGTAGTACATGTTCAAGAAAGAAAAAAAGGTCATTAAATATGATACTCTATGATCATAACTACATATGAAATAAACTAAGTATGGGTTTAAGATAGATAACAACAATCACTCTCAGTTGAAAAATATAAAAAAGAATTAGTGTGGAGTCACAGATGGTAAAGTGATTCACATTAAAAGACTTTACTTGTCATTAAAAACTAAACCTAAAAGGATTAATAAATGTCAATAAGCTAGAGGCTAAGGATAGAATTCCATTCAAGGCCAAATCACTCTTTGGATCCCTGACACTTCAAAGTTCTCAAGGGTCTCAAGGCCCATGGCAGTAATTGTGTTAGGGAGAGTATCCCAACCAAGAACTAAACTCTACTCCCAAATACCCCTAACTACTCACACTCTTTCTTTCCTATAGGTTTAGGTGCCAATGAGACATTCCATGTAGGTCCGCATACCACAGTAACACCACACCATAAAAGTATGCATTCTCATAACAACTAACACATAATACTATATGATTACATGACAACCAATCACACTAGTACAACCACAATTTAAACATAAGCATATGAGTCACTATGAACACCAAGACATATTAAGCATACTAAAAAAATTTACTTCAAGTATACACAAGAAACAAGGAACTGAAAGGTTACTTTTAAAGGCCCAAACACCTGGACCACATGTCTTAAGAGTAAAGTAAATGCACGATTCAATCCTATAAGAGCCCAAGGACATATTTACATTCTCTTGACAACTTTCAATTGGATTAATTTTGGCTATCCTCATAGAATTTGGCTAACAGTCTCATTTTAACCAAACCTTATTACTTAAGTGTGTGGTAACTTTCGGAGTACATATAAAAGTGACACAAGTATCCAACTAGCCTAGGGCATGCTCACATAATGTATTCAAGCATCATGAGTTTAATCAGATGATTAATGACCTTCTAAAGGTTAATAGAGTCATAGAGGCATGCCAGAAAGAAGAAATTGTTTCAATGTCAATATCTGGTATTCCAAAACTAAAATGACAATCTTGCTCTTACCATTAAACATGTTCTTATTTATTTAAGTCTAATTTTGTTAGGTGAGCCATTACAAATATAAATAATACCTAAAATGACAATCTTGTTGTTAGGTATGGTTGATGATTGTTAGGTGAGAGCATTGAAAACCCTATATATATTGTCGTTCAACAAATTCGAGTTTAACATATTCAAATTGTGAATGTAAGGTGACGATGAATTGATGATGTGAGCATTGTCGGGTAAAATTAGAAAGAATAGAGGGAGAATCGATAAGGATTTTTACCTAGGCGTGTGAAGATTAGGAACGACCATTAATGAAAAAAATCCAACACTAAGACTCCAACGTCCAGAGATCACTGCATTTGACCTCTGGACATCGAATAACATGATGAAGCTATGAGCAATCCTCATGCATGCACCAATTTGATGGAGCGTAAGAGAAATCAAGAGATTTAAAGTTTAGTTCTTTTGGCCTAGGGTTTAGATTTGGGGGATTTTGAATTTTATCGGTGAAAGGGGTAAGATTCAGCGAGAATCATAGGTATAAGAGACAAGAAGGATGATTTTCGGTCATGATTCATGACCTTGTACTAATTAGTGTAAGGTTTTGAGATTGACGGGTATCTGAGGTTGAGAGGAATGGGAAAGGGGGGCGGTCGAGTCTTTGGGGGAAATGATTAGGGTTTCGGGGATTAGGGGTGGTCTCTAGGTTTAATATAGGGAATGGGATCTGGGCCGTTGATCTTTTATATCAACGGTCCTGCTAATTTGGGATCTAACGCTTTTATAGAGAATTTTAGTGGCAGTTGGATCCTTGTGGGCTGTTGATTCAACAGTTAAGATTAAATCGATTGGGTGCTTTAATTTAAATATAAAATGGAGTCAAAATTTGTGGGTCGTTGATCTAAGAAATGGACGGCCCAAATCAAATGTGTTTATTTTTTGTGTTGGAGACAGGTGATGTGGAAAGATCGGATTGGTTTAAAGGGAATGGCAAGGATTGACAAGGTGGATTGGAGGGGTTGTTTGGACTGGGTCATTTACGATTGGGCTTATGTATTTGGGCCAAGATTAATTTAAATGGTAGCCACTATTATATTTGATTAAGAATTTTAATTATAGCCTTTAGCCTTTTAACCCCGTTGAAATTAATTTAAATAAAATTAATTATTTTTAATAAAATAAGGTAAAAATTATAATCATCAAATATGCTACTAATTGTTGCAATTAATTATTTTCAAAATACTTTGTCTTCTAAATTATGACACCAATTTTGAAATCATTAACATAGTAATCCAACTAATTAGAAATTAAGGAGTAATTCATTAAATTAATTATAAGACCTATGTGATGTATATAAAATTTATTTTAATTATCTTAAAATAGTATGTACAATATATTTTGTGATTATAATTATAATATTGAATTATTAATTTCAAAACTATGAATACTTAGTTTAATTTTGTGAAAATAGGTATTATTGATTGAAAATGTTTTCAAAAAGTTCATTACAAATTATTAAATATAAATAAATTAATTTAAAAAGGGAGGGTCAAAATTGACCGTCAACAACAATTTGATTATAATGAAGGTTATGCCTTTATTTCCTTCCTACGCATTTTTATAAGATGTCGAGCGCTTGTTATCAATCGGGCATTGAGGAGTTGTAGTGGTACTATAGATGTGGTGCATGATGTTTCTTCCTACGAATTCAGGCGGGATATTATCATAGCCTTGTGGTAGGGTGTTCTGTCATTTCAGCCTAGAGCTAGTGTCGCCTACGGTTTCGAGGCTATGCATAGTATATTATGATGTTCATGCATTTTTATTGTATAGTGTTGGTGTAAATGGTAGGGTGCTTATTTATGTGTCGCGACAGTGATTGGCTTGAAAGGAGGATTACTCTGTTCATGGTCTAGAGGTTCGGCATAATTCCAGCGGAGGAAAGGCAATTGGACGATGAATGTTCAAGCCTTGGTTAGCGAAGTAGTGAGACTTGATATTTTTGAACATGGTGGAATTGTCATTTGTCATGTAGTTTCATCGTCCTTGTTGGATCGTACTAAGGCTCATTGATGTTATGGTCTCCTTTGAATTGCCTTGGGGGCAGGGTGTTGTGGAATGGTGCATGAGTAGCGGTTATCAGAGATGGCGGTGTATGGCAGCTTTAGAGTCGAATCATTGTTTTTAATGTTGATGGCTCGAGAGAGATGATCTTTATAGAGGCTCACACTTGGTGGCAATTTATCCGTTCGGGTTCTACAAAGATGGATTATGACTTGAAACAATATTTTGGCAGCGAAGGAGGAGGAAGTACATTGTGGGAGGTGTCTCATGGTGGATGAATTTCTAGCAGGTCAAGTATGAACAATAGGGGCCGAGTAGCTGCTTAAGAAGATGGTTTACCTAAAGTGGGTGTGGAAAAGTAGCGTATGGATTATGTGGTAGGATAGCCACATGCTTTGAGATGTTTAGAGCGATTTGGGAATCATGGTGGACAATGACTAAGTCTATGAATTTCATTTGGGATGGTGGCCACTATACTGAGCAAGGTTAAATATGACGGAAAGGAGTTTTCTTGAAATGAAGAGGGGTTTGAAAGCTTGATTATCATTTTAGGATGCAACACGACGTCGAGTTTTGGAACGTATAGTTGGACCTTCAATTGATGCTAATAGGGAATGAACGAACTTTTACAACTGGTGGATGAGCATGAACTCAGGAGGGCTTACTTATTTCGTGGTAGTTATAACTAGGGCATTGTTGCTGGAAGATGTAGATATATGATTACACAGGGGGAATATCTCCTGTGAGCAAGCTGGCGGTTGCGTGATTTTTGATGAAGTTCCTTCGAAAAGTTGTACTTTCTACCTAGCGGGAGGCATGTACTGCATTGTGAGATTGGATCGCTTGAAGAAGCTGGTACGATTGTCAAGAGGTCGAGTGTGCGATTGTTGCTAATAATTAAGAACATTTTATGAAAATTTTAGTAAGAGATTGCGAGAAATCTGGGGGGTTAACGGTGCAAGGTCATGGTCACTGAGAAGAAGAAGCTATGGTGGGTTCAGTATTTATGTGATTGGAGCTTAAAGCTAAGTGGGGGAGGCCACCATCTACGATTGGATCACGTGGTTGTGTGCCTTTGTAGTATCGGGTTATCGGTACGTCATTAGATTAGTTATGACTAAGGAAAGAAAATATCAAGGGTAATTCAGGCAATGGACTTGATGAATGTGTACTACATTTCGCCTTATCGATTCATGTGCAGATTTTGGGATAACTTAGAGTTTATGCTTCTCATGGGTGTGAACTACAAGGAAAATAATTCATCCACTTGCTTCTTTGGGAGTGTTCTTGTGCTAACAAAGCACTAGATTTTGGTTATATATTCGGGACCAGGTCAGCATGGGTGACTCTAAACAATGGTTCTAGTGGGTTCAAGAGTTAAAGTGCGGTGTCTAATGATTTTGGGTTCGTTAAGTGGTTGAGGACTAGGTTTGTATCAGAGTGTGGAGGATACTTATGGAATTTCTGTTTCATCATTAGGTTTGCGGTGCAGTATTAGAGAAATAAGAGAAACAACTTCGAATTCGCATGAGGTCTTTCAGAACGAGTGTATCAGTTGGAGGTACTAGTGAGTGCATGCAGAGGGTATGAAATGGCTTATGGGCATTGAGACGACGTGATCTCGTGATTTGGGTCACTCGGGATGAGTGTTGTTTGAGGTCCGTTGTGTGATTGCATAAAGCTATTACTTCGAAGGCAAATCAAGAGTAAATCGAAAGAAGTTGAGTCAACATGGTTGTAGAAATGATCGGTTCCTTCAGTGTGGTAAGGTTATATAGGTGATTTGTGTCTATGCGTGCGTGCTTGTCAACCACAGTAATTTGAATGATTTGAAGGTATTTGATTTTGATGGCTTTGTTATGTGTAAATGGATCCAGGAAGAGTTATAGCGGTTTAGACCACAATTTGATGTTTGCATTTTATGTGATTTTGGGAGTACAATTGCGTATTGAAATTGTTCTTCTAAAATGAGTTGAGTGAAAGAGTTCCAGCCAATGAAGTGTTTATTCTACTAGTGGTTAAGGGATTATGATGAAATTTTTTTACTTTCGCGTAGCAACATGATGGGTGCAGTGAGCGGTATAGAAATTGGAAGTTGAGGATCGAGGTTGCGGTTCGGTTAAGATAAGAATGTCACGAGATCGGAGGAGCGGGGGGAAATTTCAAATGTTCATAGTATGCTGGCGCTATCTTAGTATCTCCTGATAACGGTGTTCTGTCTAAGAGGCATTGGGTATTGATTTTAGAATTCTTGATTTGTATTACAGAATTAGTACGGTTGGTGATATGGATGTGTAGACTTTACTACCTGGTGCAGAAGGTTGTGGGAGTATATCCCACAAGAATATCGTATAACTGTGATGTGTTAGTTATTTGATTGCTAGAGATCTAAGTCAGGTATGAAGATTCTGGTACTGTCGCTAATGGGAGAGTTTATGCTTGATAGGCGTTCTTCTTTGGTTGTGGACTGTGGGAGTTTGCTTCGGTTAGGATGACTTCTCATGTGTGCCATGAATAGGGTCATTGTTGATCCTTGAAAGGTTATTGGCCCAGTATGAGATGATAGGAATCGGCTTGAGTTGGTAGATTTAAATCTAATGTCCATATATGCTCTACATCAGGTCAGATATGTTCATTCGGCATAGAATTGCTTATGGAGGAATCTTCAGGCATTGGATGTTATTCTTGTCGTCAGCTATTCTATGTAATACTCTATTACACCATGTGGGTTGTGAGACAACTCGATTATTCGCACATGTGTTGTGATCCTGTGTAGCTTATGGTGTTATATGAGCAATATGTCTCCCGAGATGCAGGTCATTTATTGCACCTTAGTCGTGCTTGGAATTTTGTAGCGCATGGAGCTACCTGTCTCCCTAGGGTTGTGTTTATGCACTTGGCGTGCTTGTGGTCGATATTCAGGCATTTCGTTGGTATGAGCATTTTGGCTCGGTAGAAATTTCCTTATTGATTGTTATGTGTGGATCGGGTGGCAGGACGCCACGAGTATCATGTTTGGATCGGGTTGCACGCCGCAACGGTATTATGTGTGGATCGGGTTGCGCACCGCAACAGTGAGATATTGAGCACGGTTCATTATACTTATTTCGTGTGCCTTGTTTCTCATCTCTGAGATAGTTTCACAACATCTATTGGGCCGTTTTATTCGTTATGCATGTTGGATAGTTCTTTACCCGAGTTTTCTTTTCCTTAATTGGTCATATTCAAGTTGTGTCTTGTTGACGTATTAATGTCATCATATGATTTTTTAGGTAGTTTTTGACGTGGCTTGTCGGCTGAACAACTTGTACTGGGTGAGACGAGGTGGTCGGGCCTGAAATCAGTGCAATCGGATTTTTATGACAAACAAACAGGTCGTGTAATTACATAACTGTGTAATTACTAGGCTATGTAATTAGTACCTTAGTAATTGCATCAGTTCCAATTACCTGGTGACTTTCAAACAAATCTTAAATATTACTCCCTCCATTTTAATTTAGATGGGGTTGTTTGACTCTGCATGGAGTTTAAGAAAAAAAAATTTTGAAACTTGTGGTCTTAAAAACTTAAGGAGTAAAAATTTTGTGGGGCCATGATATTTTTTATGGTTATAAAAGCTTTTTTTTTTTTTAGTAATTAAATTTTTGTATTAATCACCTGTGAAAACATTACAAAGCCATGGCTAATTAACACAATCAGCTATCTCATCTCTAGCTATCTATGTTCTCTCCAATTTACAAGCAATCCTCACCTTACATTTTAAAACTCAAAACTCTGTAAAAATTCTTGAACTCTATGGCTAGCTCTAACATAGCTAATATATACAATTTCACGTACAATTGCTTCCCAACCTCTTGACTTATCTTCAAATACTCTATGATTCATTTCCATCCATATAGCATATATATACATTTTGCATATACCAATTTGAATATTTGAGCTTGCTTTGATTTTCCTGTAGCATTCTTGGCTGCCCACTCGTTGATTTCAATCTGCTGGCATTTGTTTCCACTTTAACCAGTTCTGCATTTTCATCCATTAAGGATAAAATGGGTAAAATGAAGAGTTTAAAGTTGAATTATTTCTAAATTTAAAAATGTGTCATTTATTTTGGGACATACTAAAAAGGAAAGTACCTCACCTAATTTGAAACGGGCGAAGTAACTTTTAATTTGGTAACTGATTCTACCAATCAAAAAAATCTCATGCACACTATAAAATAATATATTTGTGATGTATTGTGGAAAAAAAATAAGTTAGATTAGATAATGTAATATGAAAAGGGTGGAAGCTACATTTTAAAAATTTATTGTACACACCAGAATAATATTCTTCATATAATGAGGTGACACAGGCATAAAACATAAAAATAAATATATAAAATTTTGTTGAGTAATTTTATTAGGTAAGCGGTATGAGATAAATATTTGAACATTACAACAATGATTTGATTTCATAAATAAACATTTATTGTACACATATTTAAAATTGGCTTTTATGCACTTTTTGTCGAATATTTACAGCTAAAATTGAGAATATTTTAAACTTCTCAATTTGTTTTTAATATGATTATTTATAACCATATAGATATCTATAATCAATTTAGATATTTTAGTTTCATTAAATGTACATTTTAGTAAGATATCTAACTTCTATTTTTGATAAGAATACATGATAATATCAAAATACTCCCTCCTTATTATAATTTCCGTGTCAATTTTGTTGAATCCAAACTTGATCCAAATTAAGCACAGATTAATAAATACTCTCTACGGTCCACAATAAATGATCCTATTTATATAATCAAGAAAAAATTCAATTTATTTTTTCAAAACTACCTTTATGTACGTATCCCTAAAAAATCTTTTACTCCTCACATTAAATTATGTCGCAATATTTAATTAAGGATAATTTAGTCACATCAACTATTTTTGTCTAAAATTTAATATTTTCTTAATAGATATGCCTTACACAAATTGTAGACCAGATGGATTACTATGTAACTTCTGGAAATTTTGCTTTCAAGACCATTCAGTTTCACTTTTTTAATTGAATCTAATACTATTGTTACTTGACCCGAATTATATTGATGTATTTACAAAATTACCCTTCTGACCCGAATTAGCAGCTCTTTTTTGCAACCGGATGTTGCTCAATCTCCCACTTATTTATATATATACACACACACTGTGCTAGTTAGGTTTGAATTTATTGAGATTCTTCTCTTCAACTAGATTTGCCCATCTTTTTGGACTGAAAATTGGAATGGGCCTTAAATTTTCTATCATATGAATTTGAGGGATTCCGTTCATGGCGTAGTCTGATGACTTTCTGTATTTGGGTTGGCTTGATATATATACATATATATATAACACGTAAACAAAATTATATTATTTTATTATACACTGTGTTATCTTTTCGATTCTAACTGTAACAGTTTATAATTAATGATCCTCTAGTACAATATAAAAGGCTTTTAAAGCTACTCAGTAAAATGTGGTGAGGGGAATAATTTTTTGTAGTAACTAATTATTCATAATAGTTTATCAAATTGACAAAAGCAAATTTTAAACATCATTATCTAAATGTAAATGAGCATTTAATACATTAAGATTGTGATATTTTCGGCAATTCCTCTTATTTATAATGTCATTTTTCATTCATCAAAATTTTATACATATTTGATTTTTATTTGGCTAGGGAAATATTGGATTTCCAAATTTTTGTACAAAGACAATTCTGAAACATTTATCTTATATTTTTAGAATATGTTCCTCCACCAAATCTTTACATAGTATCATTTCTATTAAACTTTAACATCAACACTTTATCCAGATTTTCTTTTAGTTTTATTTTATTTTACACGTAAGCTTTCTGTTCAAGGGTGTGCTACACATGTTGCTCAAATGATTGTAAAATGTCTTATCATTGTACCTTTTCGCGTTATATGGCTCCTAGCAATATGTTGTGTTTTTTTTAAGCTGCTTTCTTCTTATTTAAGCTGCAGGTCTTGAATGTTTACAATAAATTTGTGCAAAAATATAAAACTGCAATCACAAACAACTATAAAAACAAAAGAAATTATTGATAAATATTGCAGGTTACAATTCTGCTTATCCCTTGATTTTTACCTGCGATTTGTTACTCATAATTCGATGGCCTTAGCGGCGTATCTCGAAAATAGGAGGATAAACATCTCCTTGATGTATTTGATAATCAAGAAGCATAGAGCGGCACTCTATTTAGCTCTTGAATGTTGCTCGAACTTTGAGCAAGATATAATATGGAATTTCAGAGATCGTATATTTAATTTGATCTCTTTGTGCATATTCCGAGAGTTTATGAGATTGCTAAGATGATCTCAATTTTCGAGATATCATTTCTAAGACAATATGTAACCCTTTTTATAGGAGTGACTTAGGATTTCCTTCAAACAACCCTAAGTAGATTGTTCTGAAACCAGCTTTCGTTGACCAATGTAGTTTTCTTATCTGATATGTTCTGGTTTAGACTGGGATAACTCCATTCATTTAACTATTATTTTCTTATTAAATGAATATATAACTGGAATTCTTGTTAAAATAATATATAACTGGTTTGAATCCTGTAAGTATTTGCATAGTTATCCCAGTAACACATCCAGAAAAGCAAAACAGAAAATCATAGGGCATTAAAATTGAAGTTAACGAGGTCTGAGCTTTCTAATCATTTGTTTGTCAGTGTCCATGGCATATAACTAACTTCTGTTGCTTCACTGCATATACGTTTTTGGACTGGTCAAATGATAAAAGAAGTTGATGTATGAATCTGCACCTTCCAATTTATACTCCTGAGCTAAATAATGCCACCACAACATCTGCTTATAAAATATCTAAACCAAAACAAGAATTGACTTTGCTGCAACTACAATTAATTGCCAAATAACATTATCATCAAGTCCTTTTTCCTTTTTCTTTTTTTGGAAGGTCTGGGTTGGGGGGGGGGGGGGGAAAAAAAAACACCATTATCTAATTTTCAACAAAAAAAAAAAAAAAAAAAAAGCATTTTTGG